>CAAKHD010005737.1:332877-344739 GCA_901007705.1 Fistularia tabacaria
AAAGATAAAAAAGAAACAACAGAAAAAGCCCCCCCCCCCCCCCCCCCCCCCCCAAGGCATGATTAATGTGCTGCAAACACCAGTGAGAGCGTCATTTTTATATTTTCAGCGCCTTAGCCACGAATGTGTAACCCAACATTCTGACATCATGTGCTTTACAAAAATATATATATGGACTGCGCCTTTACACCCTGAATCATCGGTGGGTTTTTCAATTTCCAATCCAAAATGAAAGTCAAAGAACTTACGGAGGTTACGGCTGTTTGGATGGAAACTGGCCTGACCTTTGAACCACTGACCTTTCGTTGACTCTGCGGGTATCCCTAATGAGGCTATAAGTGAA
Source organism: Fistularia tabacaria (assembly GCA_901007705.1). NCBI lineage: Eukaryota > Metazoa > Chordata > Actinopteri > Syngnathiformes > Fistulariidae > Fistularia > Fistularia tabacaria. The sequence continues at coordinate 333,221 of CAAKHD010005737.1, forward strand.
CTAAATAAAAAGGCATGTTTGAGAAATAAGGCTAACAATGTGCGGGGCCTCCGATGGCACCCGGATCAAGCTACATTCCATCCTGGACGACGTAAAAACCAAAGGGGAGAAAATGAAAAGTTTTAGCTTACAGAGAAGTCCACTTTTGACTTTTTGGGGCTAAAACCGCTCTTTAAAATTCTAGTTTTTCTTCCTCACAAACACTCTGTCCCGCTTAATGTGTCTATTTCTTCTTCTTAAATAAGCTTTTGATTTTAGAGGAGGACCGCTTGATTTTCTCTCCGTTGTCGCTGGAGTCCTGGGAGGAGGTGCTCTGGAGTTTGTACTCTCTGCCCATACTCCGTCCCTCTGAGTCCAGGGAAGTAAGAGACGGGTGGCGGCCTACGTTGGGCAGCATCCTGGCGGGCAGCTGGCCGAAGCTGTAGGACTTCTCCAGGATGCCGTTGTACATGCCCTTGCCTATCGGAGAAGTCAGGGTCCCCTGTGACAGGGCCACGCTCTGGGCCTCCGGTATGATGCAGGTGAGGTCTGGCGAGCCTCTGTGTGCAAACATGTGATGCTCCAGAGCCGGGGAGGGCGAGGTGGAGGGCGGTCCGGACGGGGTGGTGGCCGGGGTGGGAGGCAGGGGAGGCGTGGAGTCTCTCAGGCTGCCGGTGCTGCCGCTGTGGGTGATGGAGGCTGCAGGGATGGATGCAGGGAGCTCGGTCTGGTTAAACAGCAGCAGTTCCTCGCGGGAGATTTTGCGGTACGGGGTGTCCGAGCCAGGCGTGCATGGGCTCTGCAGCTGCTTGCGGCCCAGGGAGGAGCTGAGGGAGTCTGTGTCAGAGCTGCCCTCCTGGGGGGAGTCTCTGCAAGGGAGAGAGAGAGAGATGAGCTTCACAAACACAGAGAAAAATCAAAATATGAATCCGCACCAGAGGGGAAACGAATCTCACGCTGCTAGTTGTGAGTGTCACATGATATGCGCAAAGAAATCAAGCTCAGTTAAATGTCACGTTGCGTACTTTCCAGACAAGTCATGTTTTATCTCAGGAGTCCCTGGCAAGTGCTTTGACCTTTTAATATCGTCATTTGAAATCTCATCATATTTGGCATTTCACCTTGATTTGACAGTTAAATATCAGACTCCGATGACGCTGCTGACGACTCATCCAGGCATCTCAGGAGACTCCAACTGTTCGTCACAGTCAACTTTCATCGAGACAGCCAAGTGTTTTCAGCCCGATGCTGGATTTAACTCGATTTGAACTTGTATCATTGGTGCAACAAAAAGATGTCTCTGACGGACATCAGTTGTAGCTGCTTGCTTTATAGTTTCAACAGTATCCTGACCCTAACATTATTTTCACACCCCAATGAAAATGTTACCAAGCTAAAAGCACCAGTGAGAAGATGTAGATAAAACACCTGCGTGTCCAAACTGTAAAACTGTTCCATGGCACTCCGGACTCCACTACATACCCCCTCCTATCTGAGCTGAATATGGCATGTTCATCGTCCGCCTCTGGGCGATAGGAGAGGGACGAGCTGGCCATGGACAGCAAGTCGGGGTCCGGGGACATCAGCGAGGACTGCGGGGAACTCAGCAGGCTCCGGCGGGAACGACACAGGCTGCTGCTGCGAGTCAATGAGGGCCGGATCATTGTGGAGGCTGAGGGGAAGACGAGGGAACCAGAGAAAACCATGTTACAGTGCGTTTCACGACATATTTCTCCACCGGTTTTTCATCAAAGCAGCCTCGCTCACTTGTGAACTGCGGAATGATGGGAGGCGTATCCTCGTCCAGGTCATCCACTCCTCCTGCTATGGGGTAGGGAGGAACCGAGACCCGTGGCATCACCACCCAGCTGTGGTCGGAGTACAGGCTCGCCGTCAGACTCGGCAGCCCGCAGTTGTTGACAACGGGGAAGCCGCAAAGCCTTTCGATCTGTTGCCAGCGATGGAGCCGCTCCCTCAGGCACGCAGTCACCTCGGACAAGGCCTTCCTAGGAACACAGAAGAACCAGGAGGCATGTGACTGTGAAGCGCCAACTTCCTGTTTGCGCCAGCGATTGAAATTGGGTCAGACACAATAAAATCCTGCCTCGGCTTTGTTTCTCAGAGTTCATACAAGTTTTTGAACACGGTTCCTGATTTCTGTTGTTCTTCCGTACGACAATTTACTCTTTTATCTTAAATCCATCACAAACAACCAGCTACAATATGGGGCATTTTAATTTAGACAGAGAAACCAGAAATGCATCCATATAAAAGATCCACCTGAACATTCCTTGTTTGTATTCTATTGTTGAAACTATATGAATAAATCAGCTTGAACATACAAGCACTCTAAGCTTTTGTATAACAATGTTGAATATAGAATAAAATAGAATTGAATTGCATTTGAACTTGGAATTTCAAATTGATGTAATATATGGTATCAATTATAATCATATAATATCAAAACTGACTGTGGGCCTGAGTAAATGAAGCAAATACGTAAAATCCTCCTGTGTCATAGCCAATGTAGATTCACACAAGGATAAAATTGATGACTCACTCCCTTCTAAATAGTAGCGGATGAAGATATGCATTCATTTGTAATTTAGTTTTGTGGATATTTGAAAAAAAATTTTAAAAATTGCATGGATTAATTTTAATGAAAACCTGACTAATGCATTATAAACAAATATTTAAATCACAACAATAATAAAAGCTAAATGGAAAAAAAGCAAAGACTTGCATACAAGCGAAGATGAACCTAAATGTAATGATATTAATATACACAGGAAGCTTCAGCTGCTGCACCAACAATGTATTGACAGCTAATTTCAATGTCTCCGTATTGATAAGACCCCAGCATGACATGAGCAGGTATTCGATATGACACAGGGACCTTTCCTCCAACATTTACAATCGAGCGTGTCACATTATTACAATTCAATAAATGGAGCTGGTCAAGGACAGCTGCAGGAATTGTGTGGTAGAAGGCTGTGGACCAATTGAATGCAACACATGGGAAAGTCATTAACAGTCAAAGAGCAGTGAGCCAGCCGGGTGTCTGTGCCTTCCTGTGTGTTCTTACTTGGCTTCCAGGATCTTGTGGTCCACCTCATCCAGTGATGAACTGTGGGCAACATGAAGAGTTCCAAATACAGAACTCCGCTTCTTTTTTATTTTTTCCGCCTGCAAAGCATAACAGAAGCTTTCAAAAACCAATTTAGACCAAAAATGTACCGGTTCCACTGTGATTCACGTTGGGGGTGCTCAAGGAGCCTATTCAGGTGCTATTTTCGGAACAAACACATTTTTATATCAGGACAAAAAAGCCCCTTGGAGCATGAAAATATCATTATGTGACCAAATAACCCCTCATGACAAATAAAATTCTTAGGTATGTCTGCAGTTCTGGGTATAAAAAGGTCAGACAGATAGCACGTCACAAGAGCACTGGATAATGGAGTGGCCAGGAGGAGAGAATCTAATACACCCCACATCTATGTTACCTGTCAGCAGTCAATTTCAAATTTGGGCGAAGTTCACACCAAAGTCATTGTGTTAATATACATGCTTATGAAAGACAAGCAGTAAATTATTTCAATGTCATCATCCGCTTATGTTAAAATCTGATTAAAAGAGAAAAATTATATAAAATGCAAGTTTCCTCCACCTTGGGCAATGCAGCTATATTTAAACCTATTTAAACATTCCCTTGTAAAATTTGAGCAATAGCGGTGAAAAGAAATAAAAAACATCTTTTTCTATGCAAGTCAAAATCAGCACACAGCAACCTTAGCAAACAGACACATATACACGAACACAAACAAACACATACACACACACACACATATGCACAATGATCATGTGAACACACGTTATCCTGTGCATCAAATACCAAACAGTATATTTGGCTTAAAAAATTAAACACTCGTTTGGCCCAAATGCAAGCATACGGGTAAAAATGCAAACACCACTGGTTAAAGGATTCGTAATCTAATCCCGGGATAAACACACAAAGGGAACTACAATAAGGCTCTTACGTTAAATGCAATTCATGGTTAAACAACGCTCGTGCTCCTACAAGGTGAATTTGTGGACAATTTAGAAAAAAGTCATACATTGGGGGACGACCTACATCCCTGACGTAAGAAAAAGATCTAAAAGTTAAGGGCTGAGACAACAAGAGGTGCTCTGGTATCTCGATCCAGAATTTAACTGCTCTTTTACCATATTGAATAATGAATAGTTACAGTAACACGTTCTAATCATCACAATTTACAAGTAATTTCCAGCACTTTAAGTCTCAAATAGCATCAAACAGATCTGACGCTTAAATGATGACATTATGATCAGTGTCTCACTGTGAATTCTGAGAATTTCCGGAAAAACTGATCACTTCGATATGGATTTACGTTCAAATATTTACTGCTGCATTTCTAACAAGCCAAAGGAATTTACTTGATCATGAATTTATTGAGCCCGAGTTAACGTTTTCTGTCTCAATGTACAGTGCTTGCACTATGGCCTTGGTTTGAATGTTTTCTTAAAAACGGGAAGAATGATTGAAAAACAAAAAAACTTCAAGCCATGAAACTTCTGATATATGTATATATTTTTCATACTAATATTTGTATCTTTTTGTTGTGTATCTCACATTGTATATTTTGTTATTTTTTCTGTTGTTAATACAGCTTTTTTTTTTCTCCCTACTTTCTGCACGATTTGTACCGTGGCTGCAATTATTGAATTTCCATGTTGTGGGATAAATAAAATCGATCTTCTAACATACTTGGCATACTTTAAATCTTTTCTTTCCACTTGTACAAATGTCCCTAAATCACTATACACATTTGGTTATTTATCTCATCTATTAACATATTTTTCTTTGCTTAGACTCAAGCAGCTGTTTCAAAATTGTCCAACGATGATGTTGCAAAGAATTTACTCAGATTAAGAGCGCTAGCGTACGGAGATGTCTTGTCATATCGAGATCGCAAAGTGTGCAAAAAGTCGACGCAAAATATTCCACTGGAATGATTTCAGTCAGAATGTCCAAAAAAAAAGGAAAAAAAAAATAAAAAATTAGAATGAGCACGTGAACTCTATGCCTTTTTTCGAGACTAACACTATCGTTCAACAACAGTATCATAACTCAAGGAATTCAAGTTCACCTCCTCCTTGGCAATGCAGAGCTGGAACTCGGCGCTCTGCTTCTTGATGTTGTAGTACTGCACCTCCACCTCATGCGTGAGCTGGAGCCATTTCTGCAGGGCTTCAGGCACCGAGCGCTCCGACTGCATCTCCTTCTCTGCTCGCTTCAGAGCCTTGCGCACCTTCATGTAAATAAGGGAGAGCACTCGGGGATTAGACAAACATTTACACCGTTTCACATGAGATTGAAAAGTGAATGCTGATCAAACACTGAATTTGAATATGTGATGTTAGCTGTGAACGGGAAGTGCTTTTTTTTTTTATGAATACAAACAGAGAAAGGACTGAAAGGAATTTACATTTGGTGAAACAATTTTAGAGATCTTTTGTTTTTAAATTGACATGCCAAATTAACCATTTTACACTAACTGTCTGAATAGTACATCTTTCAACAGCTTGACTAACCAATTCACTTTTTTGTACCGATGCATAGCATATTCTACTACAATTGAAACCAGTTCTAGCAGTTATACAATTCCTTTACGGCCTTAAGTAAGGAAATAAGAAAGAACTATTCAAAACTCACCTCTGGCTTGGGGAGGAACATCAACAACGCAAGAAAAAAAAAAAGGTCTCCTATATGACAGTGGTGTGTTTTTAATCATTCTTTCTAATTTCCTTTCTAAATTAAGTCACATAGGAGCACTTTCCTTTCAGGCGCTGGTGGAGTTCCTCCACAAACTAAGCTCAGTGGGACAAGGCATCTTTGCTAACCTTAGTAATTATCCTATCAACAGTATGTTTACCAAAATTAGCATTTTTTTAGCTAATTATTGTATCTTTGCTAACATTACTACCTAAATGTATATTCTTTTGATGTTTACTTTAGTTTTTTCTTCCCTAACGTAACCTTTTATCCCATATTAGTGTCTTTTCTAACATCAGGGTTTTAGCTAGCACGGACAGATGTGCTTTGCCCCAAGATGGTGCTCCTCTGCCCCCGTGCTGTTTCATCAACAGCCAGGGATTTGAAGGGATTACTGGCTAACTTGTTTACAACAAGAATTAAAAGGCATCTGGAGTGATCGGCTCAGACGCGGGGCAGTTTTCAGTGCAGGTGTAAACACACCCGAGACCCGCTGAGTTCCGATCTCTCAAATCACACTCGGACCAAATTTGGCCACATTCTTATCCAAGTGTGAACACAAATGCCCCCTGGGCCACACTGACGGACCCAGTAATCCTTGGGATTATCCTCCCTCTCAGCAGAAAATATGTGCACATTCATGCAGCAAATGCTGTGGTTTATTGTTTTCACAATGAAGAAACAGAATTACTACAAACCTCAATGGATATACGGTGTGTGGCTTTCTCTCTGTCTTTTCTTATTTTCTTTGCAAGCCTGTCTCCCCTGTCCAGTGATGTGTTGTACCATTTGTGTGTTTCTTCTTAAACTTACAAACAAATGACATAAACTGCTCTCTTGTTCTGGTTGGAAGTAAATCTAACTCAATCTGCAGTCAATATCTGCCAGCAGTGATCAAGTTAGATCCACGAATACACCTGCTATCTCTCAAGAGTCAATAGGTCAATGGAAAATGAACAGGTGTGTTGTACAAACCAATTTGCGGCATAAATTTTCAATGAGTAAACATTTTGTGAAGACTAGCTCAATGAGTGGCTTGTGATAAATCACATGATCACACGTCAATACTGGTTTTAATGACAGGTGGAAAAGCCCCTGTCAGTCAAATATATATCTTTAAAGCTAGAAGATTGTGGTATCGTGAAACTGACAAAGAATCCATAAAGAAGGAAGACTGCGCGTTTCCTCTCTCGTGTAATGTACAAAGCATGCATGGATCACTGTAATGGAGACGGGTTCAACAGGCTCATGTTTACTGGAACAGAGCGGAAGGGTTTCCCCTCTGTCTTTTGCAAATCGTGTGATCATAGCCATCAAACCAGTTTCTACAGTACGGTACGGTTCGCACACCGGGTGCATTTTATTTTCAACTGAAAATACTTAGTTAAGAAACGCCAAGTTGCAACTGAATGTATCATCCCTTATCATGCAGCTCTATCAATCAAACATCTTGCAGTGGGAAATTTGTGTCATTTCTATAAACCAGGGGGAAAAATTATTCATTTAATGAGACCTATCCTGTAAGAGAAAATACAACATTTCTCTTCCCCCTTCATCCACCAGTCAGTATCAACTGTCCTTCAGTTACGAACATCTGGACAGCACATCATGTGCAAACTGGCGGCTTTGCTGGAGCTAATCCTGATTACATTCCTACTGGAAATAAAACCTCTCCTGCTGGAGAACCAAGGGATTCCAATCATTTAATACGGGTGACCCTTACCTGCACCAGCTCCTCCTCTGCGTACTTGAGCCGGCTGAGCTCACATTCGGCCCCCTCACGCAGCTCTCGAAGCCTGTGAGCCTCCTTTTTGGCTCCGGTGATCTCATCCCTCATCTTGAGCTCTAACTTCTGTTTTTCCACAGCGACTGTCCGGTTCTCCTCTTGAGCCTTTTCGAGCCTGCGACACCAGAGAGAAGATGATGTCTGAAACAGTCTAGTCTGATAGTCAATTCATAGTAACGCTACAGTGTTTCCCCAGTTAGGAAAGTAAGCAATTAAAACCTAGATCCTCTTTCTCTATGTCCATATATTGGCAACTGTCTTTCACTCACCGGCTCTGCAAGTCCAGGAGACTTTGCTCCGCATTTTGCAGGCTCTCCAGGTCCTTCATCATCTGAGAGATGTGGATCTTACTCGACTTGTTCTGCACATAAGCAAACCAGCAGCCCCCAACACCAATCACTATGGAAACCATTAGGACGAAGTCTTTCATCCAGTTATGCTGTGGACCTGCAGTAGGCATTAAAGAACATTTTTGGTGCAGGAACTGAAGTATTGAAATTTATGTTAATAGTGATTAAACAGCAGATTTTTGGAACAGTGCGTGTACTTACGGAGAGGGGGGCCAAAAAGCACTGCATCTAGTGCCTTTAGATTTAATTTTTGTTTATGCCGCTGGTCTAATATCTTTAGCTGCATCGACATGAATGACGGCTCATTCGCCGCTATTCTGAAAAACAGAGAGTAAAAATCATTCATAATTTTCCTGTCTGTTTTGTAAATGAGGAGATGGAGTTATAGTTCCATCAGTCCTGCTGCTGGGAAAAAACAGTCTGTTAACATCTGAACTGTATTCTGACCTAAATTTCTTATGTACACAACAGGCCTTCCCCGTCTAATATGCAACATAAATGAATCAAGATTTAAAGAAACGAATTTATTTATTTTGTATGTCATGTGTCAAGTGTGTCATGAAAAGCAATTTAATTTGCTTTTGTTGAATATTGTTGAACCTTTCAACAATACATTTATGTTATTTTCTCAATACCCGCCTCATTTTGGGTACTGCATAAAGCACAATGAACTAGTCCTTTTGCCAGCCAGTAAAAACCTTGGAAAATATATGCTGAAAAACACGCTCTTCATCAGATTCGCTGCACAGAAATAAAGAGAAAAGTATATTGTATGGTCTAAAAAAAATAGCACTGTTGTTGTTGTTATGTGTTGTGAGTCAGGAATTGGAACTTAATACGGCTCTGGATTTTTATTTTGCTGCAATATTCTTTATTGCTTCATATAAAGGCCTTACAACAGGCTGGTGAATTCTTGCATTAGAGGTGTCCACGCAAGATGCAGGATGTAAACACTGATAATAATATGTGAAGATCGATAAAACACAGATAATTACTGGGTTTTTCCCCCTCTCACACAAGAAGTGTCTGCAATGACCCCACCATCTTAGCCGGCTATGACAATATGGCAGCCTGTGGAAACTGTACCTCTTCGCTGTGACATCACGTCATGAGTCAGCCGCCAGTGGCTCAGTGGCGTAATGTGAAACCCCTAATTAACCCCACACAAACGCGTGCACATGCGCGCACACAAACACATACACGCACACACACACACAAACACTCCCTTTCTTCTACAATGTCGTACATGCAGTTTGAAGCGGGTCACACTCCACAAGTGTCCCACTGACATCTGAGTTTCTGCTGCCAGCACTCATTTATCTTTTTTTTTTTTTTATTTCCTCCTGACAGAACTATCAGTAGGATTTCTGGATAAGGTTCGCCCAACACGTAAAGTTATAACTATTTAGAGATTGTAAGAATGATCGCAGTTTGGCTTTTTAAATATCACTGCCATTCTTGTAGCGTTGGTGTTGGAAAAAAAAAATGTGAACAACAGATGGGAAAATGATATCACAATGTAGACACAAAGCCAGAGAATCCACTCAGTCTGGAGGAGCGGAGAGGCTCCCCTTTTTTTTTTAATCCCCCAACCTGTGCTGCCTTTTCAGACCAGCAGTGGGCAGCATTAAACAGAGTAATGAAAACTAAACCCTGCCTTTGGGCATTGCAACAAAGATTTTTTAAAAGCGCCTCACATCATAAACACACTTCACAGGTTGTGCTGCAAAGCAGATCGCAAAATATCTAATTAGTGGCAATAAAATGGCGCTGAGCACTTGCTATCAAAGTGCAGGATAATGATAGTACGTTTGTGTCTCATTAACAGTGTTAACTGTGTTGCTGCTTTGAGAAATGGGGGGGGAGCTGCTGCTGCTGCTTCACTAACCGTGGAAGGGTGTTCCCTGTGACCCGGAATTCACGGAAGTTCCTCTCATACTGGGGCAGCTCCACGGACTCTTTCAACCAGTGCACCGTGTCCTCCATGGTCCAGTTGTGGACTGGTGGAAGAAAAAGGGCAAGAAAAATGACCTTTCAAACCTTCTGTGCACACAAGACAAGCTAATACAGAGGCAGTGGCTTGGGTTAGGGCTGGGCAACATGAAAAATAAAAGCAAAATTGGAAGTGACATCACAGATCAGACATCGAGATGTATGATTGCAAGAGCTGTACATTCAAAGATGTTTTATCATGACTTGGTCCCTGATCTTAAAGACAATTTTCATGCAACTGCTTTCTCATCTCTTGCTGACTTTTGCAGCACCTCTAAAAATGTATGGTTATTTTCTATGTATCTATTTTACATAATTTTAAGGGAATTCGGACTCAACTTTACTCAGAGACCTTAAAGGTGTAAACCATGTGATTTTCAGCAATGCCATTGGTGTATGTTTGAGTGTAGGGCCACACATTTTTGAAACGTAAATGGTTTATTTGTTCAAGAACATGCTACTTTACCTCTATGCAGCCTGAAGGATATTGATACTGTGGTACAGAAACTTTAACAAGAAAAATGGTGGATATTGTGCAAAACGAACACATGCACTGGATTTAAAGTATTTTTCTCCTTCATTACCGCAGGTTTTCTCAACTGGAATCCAGATTGTCCTTTACTTTCCTGTTTGGCTAGTCTGAATTTACACACGGCGACACATGGAGACGTCTGTTCAGGTCTTTACCCTCAGAGGTCTTCCAGCCCCTCCACAGCTCCTCCACGGTGATGTGCTGGTCCTCACGGTGTAGGTTGCTGTGCTTGTTGGTTTGCTGCTGCTTCATGTCTTCGATTATAAACTGGAAAAGATGCAGAGGAAAGTCAGGTTTGCAGAGTTCAGTTCAATAATTTTACAAGTTTTCAACTTGCGGTGTGTGTGTCTGTGTGTGTGTGTCTGCGTGTGTGCATCCGTGAAAGTGATCTTAACTATAGCCTCAACTATTCGCCCTGGCAAAATCACACACACACACACACACACACACACACACACCACGTACGGCCTCTCTCTAGTTCGCTCTCTCTTTTCACTCTTTTTTCTTCCTTTTAGGGACTTTGAAAGAGAAATGGAATCATGGTAGAGGCATCAGTCCACCTGTGTGTGTGTGTGTGTGTGTGTGTGGGTGTGTGTCCGTGTAAGTGATCTCATCTATATACTCACCTATACGCGCTCGCAAAAACACACACACACACACACACACACACACACACACACACACACACACACACACCACGTACGGCCTCTCTCTAGTTCGCTCTCTCTTTTCACTCTTTTTTCTTCCTTTTAGGGACTTTGAAAGAGAAATGGAATCATGGTAGAGGCATCAGTCCACCTGTGTGTGTGTGTGTGTGTGTGTGTGTGTGTGTGTATGTGTGTGTGTGTGTGTGTGTGTGTGTGTGTGTGTGTGTGTGTGTGTGTGTGCTCTTTTGTTCTTTTCATGTGTATATATATAACACACACACACACACACACACACACACACACACACACACACACACACACACACACACACACACACACACACACTCACACACACACATATATGAAATAAGAAATTAATGTAGAGATTTGGTACTTTTATTTACCTCTGTTTTTCAGTGCCCCCGTTGGAAGGCTT
>CAAKHD010005738.1:6324-21581 GCA_901007705.1 Fistularia tabacaria
CAGAGAGAGAGAGAAAAAAAAAGGGGCGCGCTTCCCCCTCCCCCTCCCCCCGCCCCCCCCCGCCCCCCCGCGCCGGCGCGAGCGCTTTCTCCAGAAAAAAAACAGACACACTCACACACACACACACACACACACACACACACACACACACAAACAAACGCAGATCAAGAAACATGCATGCATAAACATGTATATCTGTGTGTGTGTGTCCGTGTGTGTGTGTGTGTGTGTGTGTGTGTGTGTGTGTGTGTGTGTGTGTGTGTGTGTGTGTGTGTGTGTGTGTGTGTGTGTTCTGTTCAGTGTCTGAGCACCAGCCAGAGTAAACACAATGCGCCAGAATGTCACGGTCCGGGGCCTTCGCACCTCCATCACAAAATAACCATGTCAGCCATAGGGCGCACTTGTGTGTGTGTGTGTGTGTGTGTGTGTGTGTGTGTGTGTGTGTGTGTGTGTGTGTGTGTGTGTGTGTGTGTGTATCCGAGGGGGGAGACCCTGTGTGTTTTCCTACCAGCGCGTCTCAACTGTGGGGTCGCGGGTGTTTGATGCAGAACAGATTGGGAGAACGTGCTCATGTTCCTCGCTCTGAACCTCCCGGGCGACGCGTCGCCATGCCAACAAGACCCGTCAGAGCCGAGCGGCGGTTGAAAGAAGAGCAGGACTGCGTGCGAATCCTGGCGATGCTGTCGTTTACACGTTTCCAAGTGTTTTTAGTCGGTGCTGATTTGTTTGTCAAGGGGTCGGGAGGCTCGCAGGTGAAAGACGAGGAAACGGGAGGTGCTGAATTCCCGGAAAGAGTGAAAGATTCGCCGGCGGAGGCCCAGGATTCGACGCCGCGTTCATCTGAAAGTCAGGAGGACCCTGACGTCGAACCTCGCCCGGGGAGCTGACGCTAACGCTGACGTCCGAGGGCCCATTTCCATGACGACAACGGGTGGCAATGTTAAAACTTCCGCTGCGTTCTGGCCGACTGTCGGCATGACGACGGCGTCTGATAACGGACCGGCACAGTGATAAGATGTCCACTGAGACTGCAGCTGAGCGCTCGGATGAGGAGGTCATAGAAACAATGGCCGACTCCAGAGTACTCCTGAGTACTCCGGAGTACTCCGAGTACTCCGAGTGACTGCAACTTGTAACATTGTTATCTTTGTCCTCTGTTTTTCTCTTCTGTAAATGTTTCTTTTACCTGCCTTAGGACAACAGATGCAGTTTAGCTTGTATGCTAACTCTGGCACATTTACATTGAAGCTTAAATGCTAAGATGTTGATTAGCGTGCACTGTCCGAATTCAAATAAATCCAAATACTGCAGGTCGACACCCTCTTGGATCTGACCCTCCTCGTAGTTCAGGGTCTCCGAGCAAGATCTAAAAATCTAAGAATAATAGAAATGCTTCTTGCAGGGAACGATTAAAGAAACAACAGGTGAAGAGTGGGATGTGGGGAGTAGAAATATTATAAATATATCATAAAAACATAAATATTGCAGGGATGAAGGTGGCAGGTAGAGATGGGAAATTCAAAACCTATTGATTTTACCGCGAATAGACTGCAGGAGGAACCCGGAGGAACCCCTGGCAGACACGGGGAGAAGGTTTCCACACTTCTCGCTGTGGAGCGCTAACTGCTACGATGCTAACTACGTATAACATCCCATCACTAAAAAACCTCCAAATCGATCCATCGCCAGCCTCGATGGCGAGGAGGAGGCGAAGCCCGATCCGCTGAAAACAGCCTCGTTGTGGAGGATTTCTTGACGCAGCGAAGTCCCGACGGCCCTGAACGCAGCACGCCCCCCCCCCGGCAAGGCCTCCCCTTCGCAACCAGCTTCCCTGAAAAGGAAACTTTTAACATTCAAGAAAAAAAAAAAAGAAAAACACCTTCCTGCGATGTCTCTCTCCAGGTTTTTTTTTTAAATTTTTATCTTTATTTTATTCTATTTTTTTTTTTTTTATAAGAGTAACTCTTGCTTCTCTCCCGCAATTTTCCACCTGGTCGCTCTTTAATTTGAGAATTTGTTTTGTCGTGCCGTTGCCGTCGTTGTTGATTCATGCATATTTGATGTGGAAATGTCACTCATTATATTTATTTCCTCCCCGCTTCCTCCATCTATCCATCACCCCCCCTCCCTCCTCCTCCACCACATCCCTCTCTCTCTCTCCATCTTCCGTCTCCCGGTTCACGGGGAAACAAACAGCGTCGGCGTTTCCCCCCGGCCGACTTCGCCTGACAATCTCCGAGACTTCCATAAAATGTAATTTTGCTCGAGCCAATTGCAGATGGACAAGATAGCGCCGGGCCGTGAGCGGAGGGTGGAAAGAAGAAGAAGAAGAAAAAGAAGAAGAAGAAGAGAGAAAAAAAAAAAAGGAGGGACAACATGCTGATCCTCTGGGTTACCATGGCAACCTGCCGTCCGGAGCGGGAGGGGAAAAAAAAAGGCCTTTGACGGGGAAATGAATCCGGGAGCGGCGAGATGAGAATTATTAACAACAGTGATCAATTCATCAATAAGAAATCAATACAGGACATGAAACACATGAACCCGGCGTGGATGAGGGAATGGTGTGTGTGTGTGTGTGTGTGTGTGTGTGTGTGTGTGTGTGTGTGTGTGCGTGTGTGTGTGCGTGTGTGTGTGTGTGTTCGTCCTCAGCCACGCCCATTGGTTAAGTTGCTCATGTATTCCTGACCGGTGTAACACACACACACACACACACACGCACGCACGCACACATGCACACACACACACACACACACACACACACACGGATATTGTGTAAGTATAGTGAAGGGGTCCATCTTTTATTTTCTGTCTATCTTTCTATCTCTTCATCCATCCATCATTTACCCGACTACTAGTTAGCGATATGTCACATGTCACATGTCTATCTATCTATCTATCTATCTATCTATCTATCTATCTATCCACCATTTTACTACTTACCTACCTTTGTATCATCCATCTATCTATTTATGTATATATCCATCTCTCCATCCACCTACCACTTACCTACATGTCTATCATCTGTCAATTTATCTATCTATCTATCTCTCCATCCACCCACCTACTTCTTACCAATGTGTCTATCTATCTATCGAGCTAGCTAGCTAGAAATAGCTAGCCATCTTGCTATTTCACGATCTATCTGTTCATTGTCTACCCATCCATCCATCCATCTATCTATCCATCTATCTATCCATCCGTCTGTCTATCTATCTGTGCGTCAATCTATCTATCTATCTATCTATCAATCATTCCATCCATCCATCCACCCACTGACGAGTTACCTACATGTCTATCCATCTGTCTATTTATCTATCTATCTTTCCATCCATCCACCTACTTCTTACCTGTGTCTATCTATCCATCCATCTATCTATCCATCCATCTCTCCATCCACCCACCTACCACTTTCTTTCATGTCTATCCATCCCTCCATCTATGAAACTGTCCATCCATCTCTCAATCCATCCACCCACTTACTATTTACCTACATGTGTATCCATCCGTCTATCTATTTATGTATGTATCCATCTCTCCATCCGAATACTACTTATCTACATGTCTATCCATCTATCTATTTATGTATCTATCCATCGCTCTATCCATCAACCACCTTCTTACCCGTGTGTGTATCTATCTATACGTCCATCCGCCTACGACTTACCTAAGAAAGGATATGATAAGATAATACTTTATTGAGCCCTATAGGGGAAATTCCTTTGACGCAGCAGCGCAACTATAAAAATATCAAAAAATAGTCAAAATATGAATAACAACTAAACAATGAAAAGGCAGAAAGTCAAAAAAAAAGATATATATATGAATATACATACATACACATATATATACACTACATGTCTATCTATCAATCTATGTATTTATCTATTTCTGAATCTATCTATATATCCATTTATCTATCCATGTGTCTATCATCTATCTGTCCATCAATCTCTCCATCCATCATCATCAACCTTCCATCTCTCCATCCATCCGTCCATCCATCCATCCATCCAGGTATCATCAGAGGAACAAAGGTGCGTAAAGAGGAGGTGAGTGAGGAGATGATGGAGATGGAGATGGACGAGTCCCACAGGCCTACAGCGGAGGCCGATGCTTGTTGGGGCGCGACTAATGGACACGGCAGCCGGGAGACGGATGATGAATGGCTGAGTGTGTGTGTGTGTGTGTGTGTGTGTGTGTCATATTTCCACTTTTGCACGTGTAAGAAATAAAGTAGGGGCGCAGCGACTGCACACGATGAGTTCGCTGCCGCTCTGAGACGCATTCGGAAAAAAAAAAAACAGCCCTCTGCTGCGCGCGTCCTGCGGGAGATGTTTCAGGTTCTATCTTCTCCGAGCAGACGGACGCGGGCAGAACGTGCAGCTCTTTGCCTCCTCGGGCATTAACCGAACCTCGGTTCCTGGCGCCGGCGCGTCCACGCCTGTTGGGTTTATGTTTACTTGCATTCTGATTCTCCCGTCGCCGCGGCCTTTCCTGTTTATCCACCCGTCGCCCCTCTGGCGTCTCTGCGCTAAGAGCGTGCTAGCCAGCTCTCTCCCTACGCCTTGCAGATGGGCGAGCTAATCCGCCGAGGTTGGCTCCGTGAGGCGTGAAGCCCGGGCCGGCGTTCTGTATTTCTTTTTCTCTTTTTTCTCCTCGACGGGGCGCCGGAGTTGCTGTTTTTTTTTTTTTCTTCGTTATTTTCTTTTTTTCTCCCGCGTGTTAGCATTTGGGGATTCTGCGCGGCTCCGGTCGAGAGAGGAGATAAAGGGGTAAGTAATTGGATAAAGGTTGACAATTAATAAAGGCCAGTGATTCGGGCCGGCCAACATGGGGGCTTTCATCTGCATAGAGATAAGACCACAACACGAGAAGATAGTGTGTCTAAATGTATCTGTATGTGTGTGTGCGGCATCAGCCAGATAACTCCTGACTGTCAGTCACCGGGGGAGTGCAGAAAATTTAACATCCACGAGTCCCGCTGAAAAGATTTGCGTTTGAACACGCCGATAACACACTGGGCCTCAGCGCTCGGTCTGCGAGGGACGGTGAAAACAATATCGCTAATATCTGCGCGTGCACGGCGGCGGTTGACACATACTTGCTACGCTTAGCTCGGCGCGGGGGGAATTAGCTTTTATGCTAATGCAGCATTTGGCTACGTGAGAAAGAGGCGGCGTTCCCTAATGGAGTTATTGCGTGGTACCTCTCTGCTTGTGGGAATGCACATTTAACTAACGGCTAACGGGGTTCCTCAAACATGCAGGGAGAAGATGAAAACACTTCAACCGTCTGATGGTCCACGGTTATTCTTCCATGAACACTGTGGCAGATTCCACCTCCATGTAGTCCGTATGGTCTTCCTGTTCTTCTTCTTCTTCTTTGTTGGTTTGTTTTTGAGTATGGAGCTAAAGCATACATGTCATGATCCCTAACTGCCTGTGGGACTGCAGAGCTACAAGGTTCCCCTGGAGGGGGCTACTTCCTGGAACCAATTTCAAGCCGGACACTAAGAACATACGATCTTAGAAGGTTTCTGTCCGATTTCTGGCGCAGTCAATGGAAGCAAGTCTGGGTTTACCGCAAAAACACGGGCAACGGTGCTCCAACTTCTGGGTGATTTGAAATCGGACGGAATTAGCTTGTATGCTAATGCAACATTTGGCCACGTAAGAACAAGACAGCGTTTCCTCGGATACGACGGAGTTATTGCCGAGCGTCAAACAAGCCGCCGTCACCGGGGCCCAGAGTGGAGAGCCAAGCGCTGCCTGTATTTTCGTGAAGATGCATCATGGCGGCCCTCCGGAGAGGACCGGCCTGGACGGCGAGAAGTCCTACCTCAGACATGTTGACGCGTCCCTCCTGGAAGGAGCACTCGTTGGCGTTCTGGGTGCACATGTGGCGGTACTTGCACCAGTAGCACGGGAAGGAGCCGTTCACGCAGGACAGGCAGCTGCGGGAGAGAGACCAGAGTTTATCCCAGCTGTCATTGGTCGAGAGGAGGGGTTCCCCCTGGACCAATCACAGGGCCACATACACTGTGCATACAACCATTCATTCACGCGTCATATAGAGACAAAATTCAGCCTCGCATTCACGTGTCCTCCAGAGACAAACGACCATTCACCCTCTCACTCACACGTCGTGTAGAGACAGTCATTCACAGGGTGGGGTAGTGAACCTGCCGCATGTGTTTGGACTGAGGGAGGAACCTTGAGGAACCTGGAGACTCCACACAAAACAAAAAAAAGGTCACCTGTGGGAATCCCACCGGGGGAGCTTCTCGCTGCTAACCGCTGCGCCGGCTAGCGCGGACAACGAATACCGAATCCTAATTTGTGGGTTATTTTCTTTACTCTGTTGGTGCCGATTTATCACCCGGTGTCAAACCCGCCGCCCCCCTCCGGTCCTCCTCTCCTCCTCCGACCTCTCGTCTTCCCTCCCGTCCATCAGCCGTCCCGACCCCTCTCTTCCATCGCTCCCCTCATTCATCACTGCCCGTTCACTTCTGACCATCCAGCGATAGTCCTCTTCCTTCTTCATAGACTTCTGCTTTATTATTATCCGTATCAATTAAACCCAGGAGCTTTTCCCTTTTTTTTTTCTGCCCCCCCCCCGTCCTCTTCTCTCCATCCCGTCCCCCTTTGATTCACCGCGTCCTCGCTTTAAGAAGCTCCCCCTGTGTTCTCCCGCTCTCTAAAGCCCTCTTTTCAAGCGCCGGGGCCGAGGGCGCCTCGCCATTTTGAATTCAGCCGCTCGGGCGGAGGCGAGGTGGCGATCGACGGGGGGAGGGAGATAGAAGAAAAGGACGGGGAGGGAGATCAAAAGCTGGCGGATTCCCCTCGGAGACAGCGAGACGCCAGGTATCGTGGGAGAGCGAGCGCCGGGGGGAAGGGGACGCGGCGCTGGAAAGTGTGTGTTCAAAGGTGAAGTCGTGCAGCTTCAAGAGCAGGTTGTCAACCTGGAGACGCGACGGCTTCACGGGCCACGTGAACGTCAGCCCACGTCTCATTCCAGCAGGATTTTTGTAGGTCCTTGAAGCTTTTTTTCTGGGTGGAACGAGGCTGTTTCTTCGAGGAATCAGACACCTCGGGTCCTACAATCGGTTTAGCTTCTACTCCGAGGCAAGGTGGTGATTGGTGGAACTCGCAAGCCACGTCAAGATACTTCTTTCAACCTGCTGAGCGCCATTCTTAAAAAAGCTACCGTGGTCAGATGTTTTCTTGCAACAAAATGGAGGGAACCGGTGACAAATGGAGCGATGAAAGAGCTCCAGAAGGTATTCTGGCCACGGAGGGGTTTCCAGGGCTCGCAGAGGAACATCGACATTTAGGTCAAAACAACTGCAAAGTGAGCTAACAGTCAGCTACTGCACAAAATAGCTGCAAAGTTAGCTAATGCAGCACTTGGCGACGTAAGAACGAGGTGGTGATCCTTTTCGGAGTTATTGCGTGGACCCTCACTGCCTATGGGAATGCAAAGTTAGCTAACGGCTAACAGGGTTCCTCACACATGCAGGGAGAAGATAAAGCCACTTCATCCCATCCGATGGTTCATGATTATTCTCCATTCTCCAGTCCGTGTCCTCTTCCTGTTCTCCTTTCCCGTTGGTTTGTTTTGGAGTGTGGAGCTGAAGCATACATGTCACGCCCCTCTCTACTGTGGCCCCTCACTGCCTGCGGGAAGGCAGAACTAAAAGGAGGAGGCTACTTCCCGGAACCAAATTCAAGCTGGACACTTCTTAGACCTACGTCTTCGACTGCTTTTTTTTGTCGCAGTCGATGGAGGCAAGTCTGGGTTTACCACAACAACGGTGCTCCAAATTCCGGCGGTTTTAAAATCACTCGCACCTGCCAGCTGTGAATTCGTCTCAGTGTCGGAGAAGGCTCCGCCGTGAGCGCGCAGCCTCCCCCGCGTGGAAAGCGAAAGGCTTTAAATCCGCCTCTCGGAGACGGGGGCTCCTGTATGAATCCATCAAATCCTGATGTGGATTCATTTGGTTCAATTAGGGCCGCTCGTTTGTCGGGCGCACACTTTAAGCAATCGCTTCCAGCCCGGACCCCTCCTTTTGAGCAAGATCAGAGGCTGGGGCTTAATTCAATCCCGCCGCAGCTTTAATTGACCAATTTAGCATTGTGCTGAGAGAAGCTGTCCATTTGGAATGAAGGATGTGGGGCCGAGGAAATAACGGGCCTCTGATTACCGCGCAAGAACAAATAGGAGATTTGTCGATGTGGCGGCGAACGCAGGGGGAAAGAAAAACCGATGAGGCTACGCCGGGTTAACTAGCCTCCTCCGCATTGAGCGAAAGGAGACAATGCGGGTTTTTAGGTCAACGATTTTGGCCAAAGCCGGCTAGCAAGAGGAGGCGGTGGTGGGGCTACCCCCCCCAGAGGGAAAGGCGGATAAGCCTTCGACGGACGTCGAGCTCGGTCGGCTCCTCGTACAGTTTGTTCGCGGGAGCTAGCCCGACGACGACGACGACGACGACTACCTCTACCCCCCCCCCCCACCTCGACCGGCGTCTATTGATTAAAAGCTCATCAAAATACAGCACGGCATCGACTTAGCACAGCAGGTAGCCCCGACCGAGGAAGCGGAAGAGGAGCGTAGCGCTCGTAGTTCACACCCAAACATCTGTCCAGTCATCTGTTCATCAAACCCCGGAAATATCTTTCATCTTTTATGAAAGCAAAATCAAACCCGGTTACGACGCCGCTGGCCTTGAAATAACGAACAAGAGCGTCAGCGGGTGACCGGCGCCGAGTTTTGCGTTACTTTTATCAACGGCGGCCCTTTGAAACAGAATAAGGTGTCGTTATGTGGCGGGAGGCCGGGAGCCGCGTCCGTCCGACGGCCTCCCGCCGAGGAAATGACCACCGCCTGCTGTCAGGAGTCGCCTCGGGCTCCCAGATCTTCTCTTTTACCCTGGATGTGACCCCCCCCGTCCCCCCTGTTCGGCAAAAAAGCCCACCCAGGGCCATCTGGGAATCTTTACCCACTCGTCCGGTGCGGGTAACCCCAACCCCCCCACACACCCTCCGCCGTCTCGTCTTCTGCGGTAATCGAGGATTCAAGCGACGGACACGCTCCCCGCGCGGCCGCGTTTATAATGCAGATTTAATCCGTCCGCATTCAGATGCTAATGGAGCTACGCTAGCCTTGGATGAGTGTTTTTTTTTTTTTTTTTTTGTACTCGCGCACCGGCACAATGGACCGATATCCCTCTCTTCCCTCTCCTCTACCGGCGCGACGTGTTAAATACGATCCGCGATCCCATCGAGGCGCCCCGGACACTCTCGCACTCGGCAAAATGAGTTATTCATTGCCCGATATTCGTTTCATAGGGGCCGAAAGGTGAGCGGTTTAATGGTCTGTTCTAACATTGGTGGGGAAATCTTTCACCGACGTGCGGGTAGGCGTGGGAGTGGGCACGCAAACAGATTAAAAAATTGAAACACCAATTCATCGCCAGACCGCGAGTCGTTCATAAACGGGGGTTGGGATGTGGGGGGGGTTTGGGGGGGGTGGCTGTTGCTGCGGCATGAGAAAAAGCTTATGGAAATATTTAATTAAGAAGCAATCATGGCCGTGGGTGATTTTCTATTTCAATCTCCGCAACCCTTAAACTGAAACAGTGGGAATTCTAATTAGATTAATACCACTATGCAAATTTATGGCATTTCTGAAAAGGCAAGGGCCACAATAATCAGCTCGGTAAATAAGCAGGAGGGGGTTGTGGTGGTGGTGGTGGGTGTTGTGTGTTTTCTGGCGTGGCATTTCGGGCAGAGGGGCGCGGTTGTAATCTGTTAGGAAACACGGGCCGAGGAGCGTCCGAGCTCCGTGGAAGAACAAATACAGAAACACCTCGGATCAGGAGTTTAATCGGTTCCGCGGCCGAGCTCGGTGGGTCCGTCTGCTCGTACGTCAAATTAAATGCCCCCGTTAAAATGAATCGAAACGCTATTAATCCGTTCCAGACCCCTGGTTTGGCGACGTGATTTTAAATAAGAAAAATGTACCTCAATAAATGAATAATGTTTCAATCATAAAAAAAGAAATACATATTCAAAGAGAATGCGGTGGAATAAATTGGTTTTATGAAGTGTGTTCACCTCGAAGACGGGCCGAAGAGGAGAAGGTGGAGGAGGTTGAGGGAGTTTTTCATTTGGTTCTTTATCCTGAAGTGAACTTCCTGGATTCACACTTAATGCTACAATGCTACGCTAAATGTAACGTGCACACTTTGCTACACTTTATGTCTAAACTCCATTTATGGACGGAGTGAAGCCGCTCCTCTCCGCTTTCTGTTTTTCCGTGATTTCCTCTGGGCTGGCTGGCGGCGGGCGAAGCGTCCCACTGTCTTTGAACGCCACGTCGGCTCGGATCCCGGAAAAGCCGGTGCCCTCGCGCGCCGGGGGGGGGCTCCTCTGCGCAAAAATTCACGGAGAATCTGTGCCTCGTGCACGTCTCTGCGGGGACCCACTGGAGCAGCCCGGCTCTGGAAAGGACGACCAAACATCCTGCGCGGAGTCACTCCGCCAACGACATTACCAGTCTGATCTCATCGGACGCCGCGCCACCGATGCCCACGGGCATCACGGGCACGGCGGACTGCCCGCCCGCCCGCCGCAAATGGATCCTTATCTCCGCATCTCTCCGCCGTGGAAGTCGCTGCGGAAGATGCGACGCGCCGCATCCGTAACTTCATTAAACGTGTCCATTACATCACTCAGAGGGCGGCCATTAGACGGTCCCCGGGGAGCCGATCCAACCAGCTCATCTGGGTAACATCCTCAAATGGGCGTCGCTTCTCGTGCTCGCTTTTTTACCTCGAGAGGACGCCGTCGGCGCGACTTCGGGTTTCGCATTTGACATTCAGCGCGACGCCGCTCTTGACCCGGATCTTTGCTGTTCGCTGAGCAAAGATCTCCGTTTAATTCACTTTAAGTGCAGCGGACACAGGAGGCGGTCACAGGAAAGAGAGCCGGAGCAAATATCACGCGACCCTAACGGGAGGGAGTGTGTCATTAAGTTGTCATTAACCAGCTTAGCTAATCGCTGTTGCGGCGAGGGATTTGCCCGCCCGCCCGGGGTCAAAGGTCACGGCGGGGGCGGATTAGGTGTCTGAGACGCTCCGGGGCGTCGACGGGGCCTTAAGTGACCGAGCACCCGAAAGGCGCGAGTGTGTGTTTGCGCGCAATCCCCGAAGGAGGCTCATCTAGCATCCAGAGGGAAGCCGGGACGGAGCCCTGCGGTACCCCGGGGGCCCGCCAGCCATCTGCCGCCTCCAGGCTGACACCACAGCAGACGCTTCGGACTCCCTTGGATGAGCCACGGACGGACAAGAGGGAGGGGGTTCGTTGGAGGTCGCTCGTTTTTCCAGCAGGACTAGCCTGCGAGAGTTTTTAGCAGAAGGCGGCTTAGCGGAGGCGGTGAACCGCGATCGCGGAGAAAGCTGGAGGCATCTGGGAGCGTGAGGAGGATCCGGCTTTGACGGGAAAACCGGTGCCTTCGGCTTCGCGGTGCAAATGAGAGCCACGCTGCGTTCATGGAATACGGAGGGGTTTTTTAATCAAACGGTTAGTCATGATAAATTGGGTTAGAGTCACCTATCGGTCCGCGATATTACAGGCCGCCGTGTCATAAATTAATAATCTAAGTCCATCATCGGTGAGGCACGGGTTCGGATAACGAGACGGGAATTACCATGTCATTTCCTGGTCGTTTCCAATTCGCAGCGCATTCGATTTTTTCCTCTTTTTTTTGCTTCTACAGTAACACAAGATGCACGTGGTGGGGGGGGCTCCGTCTATCCACCCAGCTCTCTATCTATAGGAGACGTACGTCGGTGCGCGGACGATTCTCCGACCACGAGGCAGCCCGTGGGGAAACCGGACAAACGCCGCGCGCCGGGAGGGAAAGAAAAAGGCAACTTACGAATGGTGGACGCTGCAGTTGTAGAAGACGAAGTCCACGCTGGCGAACTTCTTGCCCGTCTCCTTGGATTTCAGGTAGAGCTGCACCACCCGCTTGTCACCTGAATCATAGCAACACAAAATGGCGGTGCGTTATTTTTAACATTCATTCATTCGTTATCTACGCCGCTCACTCTGCCAATCCACGCGACATAAAACCATTCACCCTCTCCAGTGAACGTCCTCCTTCTATTTGGACGGTGTGAAGAACCCGGAGGAACCCCACGCAGAACATGGAGACTCCGCACATGAAGCTCGGCGCGGAACCGGCGACCTTCTCGCTGCGAGGCGGAAGCGCTAACCCTCACGCTAGCATCGAGAACCTAAAGACGGTATTCAACCGAATCAGGTGTTCATGAAACCAGAGTATGGATCCCTTCCCCGCTCCGCCGGTGAGATAGCACGCATAAAGAAGACGCGGCGTAGCTTAGCAACACACCGGCTCGTGTCACAGTCACAGTGGGGCGGCATTAAAAATAGCAGAACCAATCAAGTGTTTGGATGCCGGCGCTGATGAGAACTGGAGACGGGAAATAATGGGCTCGGTTGAAGCCGACTGAGATGTCGCTTTGTGAGAAAACCAAAACTTGGAGTGCGGAATCTCAAGTGCCTTCGGGGGGGCTTTGAAGAGCAGATCGCAAAACACGTTAGCGTCTTTGCGCCGAGACGGAATCGGACATGAAACGGTTGCGTAATCTCCTAAACGAGAAGCGGAGGCTGCGGGTTATTTTTAAACGTGAACGGTAAACCGCGCCCGAGTCTCGCCTTTGAAAGGAAGTTAGAGACACAACCGGCGCCGTTTAGGTTGGAGAGGAGACGAGAAGTTTAAGTGACAGCGGCGCAGAAGCGCGAGGAGACGGGGATTCAAAACACCACGGTTTTCAGAGCCGGTGAGTCTCATCGGTGGCGACAAGGTGCTCCGAATATAGACACACAACCAGTCACCATCTGGAGGACAAACATCTGAAGGACTTTATGGGTTTTATTGTGGACAAAAAAAACAGTGAGGAGAAGGTATGCCCACGAAACACGATCGTCTTCTTCTTGTCCCTCGGCCTGCTCCATTCAGGGGCCATCACGGCCAATCATCTACCTCCATCTGACCCACGGCAAACCATCTACCTCCTTCTAAGCCCCCCGACGAACTCCCTGTTCGTCCATAAACCTCCTCTCTGGTCTTCCTCTTGACCTCCACCAACCTCAGCATCCTCCCACCCACATCTTCTCCATCCCTCCTCTGTCCACGTCCAAACCATCTCAGTCTGGCTTTATCTCCAGATGTCCCTCTGCTTGACTTGTTCCTGATCCTCTCCGTCCTCCTCACGCCCAAAGAGGAACCTCCACATCTCCATCTCCGCTGCCTCCAGCTTTGGCTCCTGTCTTCTCCTCCGTGTCTCCAAACCAGACGCAACGGCTGCTCTCACCTCACACGTTCCTCCACCTCCTCTCCAGCCGGTTGACCCCTGCGTACCTATCTCCACCCCCTTCTTGATCTCCTTCCCCTGCAGCCTCACACACGTGAAGATTGTAGCCCTCTTCTTCTCGGAGAGGCCACCGCAGCCACCCGATGATCTCACAACCCGATGACTTCACCACTCGCTCTGACCTTTGTTCCGAGTGATGGGGATGACGTCCCTCAGCGAGGGCGACAGGCAGTAGATGTGTCCTCCTTGGATTTGCCCCTCGGTCTCCACGTAGTCCTCGAAGGAGCAGTTGACCCCGGCCGACAGATCGGGCACGTTACGAGCCTGCAGGACCAGCTGGGAGGAGACGGGGAGAGCAGAAGATCAATGGAAGGACACGGCGGACATGCATTGTTACAAGATATGACATGGGAGTTGATGGGCGACCCTGGAACCAGAAGTTAAATCGACAGAGAGAGAGAGCTGGAGGTGGACATGGGAAGACTCGTTTATGCTAAACGTTAAATACGGACAGGACCTCCTGTTTACCCTCGGCATTCGGAGCGCTAATTCCGGGAAGTAGCCTGCTCCAGGGGAACGTTTCAGTTCTGCATTCCTACAGGCAGTGAGGGACCACGCGAGGGACTGGTGTGACATGTATGCTTAAACTCCTCACTCTAGAAAACACCACCAAAGATGAGGAGGACGACATGGACACCGTGGAGGTGGACTATCAGATGGTTGAAGTGTTTTTATCTTCTCCCTGCACATGTGATGAACCCGCTGTTAGCCGTTAGCTCACTCCGGACTTATTTTGGCCAGATTGTTGATGTTCCTCTGCGATCCCTGACAACCCCTCTGTGGTGTAGCAGGCCAGAAGAGCTTGGACCTGTTCGTCCACTTCCCACCGCTTCTGTTGACCGTGATAGTTTTTAAAAATGGCGCTCAGCTGCCTGCAGGAAGTATCTGCTAACAGGCGTGCCTTATGAATTCCACCCAAAGGACCCTGCCTCAGGTGAACTCTGCGCCGCCCTCTCGTGGATGTTCTGCTGAACAACCGTGGTGCAAGAAACACGCATGGGACGTACGCGGGCGGTGATGTTTTGGCGACGTTTGAAACGAACCCGAGCAGAAATGAACACCCGACAGCGAATCCATGTGAAGAAAGTGAAAACTCACATTTCAGAAGACGGGGAAAAAAAAACGTACCTGGACTTCGTACATGTTGACGGAAATGTTCTTGGGCTGAACGCTGAGCTCCACGCACTGCCTCGGGTCCGACGTGAACCTCTGCGGCTCCGCCGCACGCTCGCAACGGTCCTTACGAGAACATCTGAGAGGATAGAACGAAGGGATGAGGAACATGGTGCGACTATGTTGACAGACACAAACCAATAGCCTCTCATGCTAATAGCCTCCTATGCTAAAAGTCTCCCTCTGAGGAGACGAGAATTTCCCCAAAGCGTAATGAAACGATGGCCGGGGTTCTGCAGGCTCCTCCGATTAGCATACGAAGCCCACTATTGCTATTAGCTATTCATGAGTTAGCCATCAATTCACCTTTGCGCTAGCAACAACCGCTCCCAGCGGGGGGTTGCAGGGGCGGAAAGCGCTGATGAAGCTAACAGCGTTGCCTTAACAATAATAATAGCGGGGGATGCTAACTGCTTACTCCGCGTGTCACCTGCCCCCATTTAATTAGCTTTCACTCCAAAACCCGCGGACGGCGGTGGCTACATAGCGTGAACGAATGTGCTGCGCGAGTGTGTTTTCACGTGAACGAAGGGTGATTCCACCCACCTGAGTGTGTGTGTGTGTGTGTGTGTGTGTGTGTGTGTGTGTGTGTGTGTGTGTGTGTGGGGGGGGGGGGCGGGGA
>CAAKHD010005740.1:4408-20496 GCA_901007705.1 Fistularia tabacaria
CAAACGGGTGGGGGAAAAGGTCATGTTTACGTCGGGCAGAGAGAGACAACCGGAAGAAGGGCCGCCCCCCCCCCCCCCCCGTTCATCTGAGCGCCCGCACAGCGAGAGGACGCCGTGCTCTTCCACGATTCGGGCAAAATAAACTAAAAAGCTTTTTACTCGTGATTTGTAAATCATTTCAAACCAATCCCCCGCTTCTTCTTTCATCTGGTTTATTTACAAAGCACACATTTGTCTTGTGGATCGGTAAATATTGGTGTTTGCAGCAGCAGCTGACGTTGCTCTCCTCTCCTCTGTCCTCAAACGACTGGTGACACAACCTCTACGACTCGTGCACGCACGGAACGCTGGCGTCTCCCGAAGGACCGTGAAGGCATCATTTCGCGCTCTTCACGGTGACATGTCACCTATCACACAGCAACAAACCGCCGGCACAAAATAGAAGACAGGGATTTCCTTTTCTCTGACAAACCCACTCCCGGGTCTCAGCCGAGATCCGGGCAAATAACGGAGTTCAAAAAACCGAGAGGTCTCCGGCTTCTGCAGCCCCGGCAGATGTTCACCCGGTCGCTGTCCTCAAAGGGCCACTTCCCAACCACCCTGAAGCCAAATATCTCCGTGACACACTTCCAGGATGCGGTGCTCGTCGGCTGTGTATGTGTTTCTGGGGCTCGGAAGAACCCCAACTTCAAAATTCCAACTCCCTGAAGGGGCCATGGAAGGCAGCACGAGTGCGTGTTTCCCCCCTCGGCTCCGGCAGAACTTCCTGCCAAATATCGACGAATTTCACAAACACTCGCTTTTTGACGGTGTTTACGAGCCGTCAAAGCGACAACTAAGCTCCCGTCCGCACGATTCGCAGCCGGGGTTGGATTCGGCCGCCAGAACACGCGCCAGAAATCGGATCTAATCGAAACTTTTTTTCCGGTACGTCGTCTCCTCTCCGCGCCGCCTTCAACCGACGACCTGCGCCGTCGCAGGCGGTTCGGAAGCGGCACAAACTTTGGCCCGTTTCGTCTTAAAGTTGTGACGGCGACAGAAAAAAAAGCCGCCCGAATCCTCCGGAACCCCGAGAACAGCGGGGAAATGGCGCGATCGGGGCGGAGCGGCTGCGAACACGCCGGCGCGGAGCGAGTCAAAACTGAATCGCAAGAAAGTTGAGCGCGGTTCGGTTCGGCGGTGCGGGCAGAAACGCGGGCTGAAGGTGTGCTGGCGTTTGCAGCGGGAGACCGCGGGTGGGTGGGGGCCCCGGAGAGGCTCCCACGGCCGGCGGTGCGAAAGGCTTCAACAAGACGGAGGAACCTTACCGCATAGGCAGGACGAAGCTCCGCGCCCGGTGGTGCAGTCAGCCCCGGAGCCCGCACATTCCTCCCCGCTGCCTGGAGCTCCGGAGGCGGAAGGCGGAAGGCGGCGGCGGCGGCGGCGAGCGGCGCCGGTGCTTTTCACCTGAAATGACCCGCGCCGGTGCAAACCAGGCGACGGCCGTGTGCGTGTGTGTGTGTGTGCGTGTGTGTTTGCGTTCGTCTGCTGCGCCCGGGCCGTGCGTGTATCCGCGGACGGGCGTGTGTGTGTGTGTGTGTGGGGGGAGGGGGGGGCAGGGGTAAAAGTTCCGCCGCCGAAGCCGCGCGGGGACGAGCAGCAGCGGGACCGTGGCGCTCCGGCTCGGCCGCGGACGGAGGAAGCCTCGCCCTGCGCGCTGCTGCTGCTGCTGCTGCTGCTGCTGCTGCCGACTCCGGCGCTCTGTCGACGGCGGCGGCTCCTGCTGGAGGCCGGGGCCGGGGCAGGAAGCGGGGCGGGCGTGTGTGTGTGTGTGTGTGTGTGTGTGTGTGTGCGGTTTGACAACAACAACAGATACAAAAATGATAATACAATAACGGTTATTATTATATTGACGATGATCATAATCGTGATCATGATATTTATATTAAGGGTTTAATGATAATCATGATAATATAGTCATTGTTATCATTATTAAGGTGCTAAGGTTATTATTATGAAAATGATAAAATTTTTACGGTGGTGGTAGATAATGACAATAATCATCAAAGTAATAATGACAATGTTATTATTGTGACGAGTGTTATTATTATGATGATGATAGTAATGATCTCAACAATAATAATTATCAGCAGCCTCGTGAATTTAGGATTAGCCATTTTTACATGACAATACACTGCAAAATGGGCTTAAAAAAAAAAACACCCGACACAAATCACATTTCAACTGAGTTAAGGCTCAAATGCGATTAACTTAAAAAAGATTATCAACTGTTTCACGATCTCTTTCTTCTACCGGGACTCTCGGTGGAAGCAGGAATCGCCAGCGTGCGAGCAGAGCGACCTCGGCCTCCTCCTGGATGCAAGAGGTGCTCAAAGAATTTGTCTCAAAGAGAGATCACGGAGCGAGTGAGCAGAGAGCGGTGCGGCTGTTCGAGATCATCCAGAGATTTCCGTGTCAGCACTTTCATGAGGAAGCGTTTCTCAACATTCCAGCGCGCGTGTGTGAAACCGCTCGCGACAAACACAAAATCCTTTTTTTCGGCGGGAAGGAGACGCCGCTTCGGGACTGGAGCGGCCTCATGGAAGGGGTAAATAACCGCGGGCTAAAGATACCGCGGGCAGGTGTGGATCGGTGTGTGTGCGTGTGTGTGCGCAACACACACACCTTCCAGCTAGACCAGCGAGACCGGCTAGCTTAGCGGCGACAGAATGCGATGTCGAATGATGTTCTAATTTTTTGAAGGCCCGGTTCCTTCCCGGGCCCGTGTCTGCACTGCTGCCGTGCAGGAAGCGAGCCAGACCATCGGGACCCTCGGGCACGCAGGCAGGAGGAGCCGGGAATTGAACCGCCAGAGGGACCAACTGCCATACGTAAATATAGATGTGAAAGATCAATGAATAGCATTTGGCGATCAGGTTTTGCACGGACGAGTTCGAATAACGAGTGTTTTGAATGAGTGGTGGAGGATTTAAAGCCCCCTCCTCCCCCCTTCCCCCCCGTTAATTTATGGATTCCCGCTCAGGTAATCTTGTAGACGGGCGGCAGTTGGTTTCCCTACCTTTGTGTCACCAAAGAGCGTCTGATGCTAACAGAGAAGCCTGTTATCCAGCGCTGGAAGGGGCGCCTTCTCTGCCCGGCGCCGAGGAGACGGGGCGGACAATGGCTCCTTTCTGGAACTCTATTACAAGTGATTCTACTGAAAATGCGCTTTATTTTGGACTTGGGACCGTTCTGTCCAAGATGTGAGTCGGCTCCTTTCCTGCTCCGTCACATGTCTCGCCTTGTGCCTTGAATAAATTGACCAATAACAGCAGCCAGACTCCCCCTTGGAGAGGAGCTTGCGACAGGAGGTCAGCAGAGAGCGTCTCCTGCGAGACGGTGGGGAAGGAGACCTCTGACAGATACTTGCACTTTTCTGGTCTCCTACGAGTCACTGGGAGGTGTCCTCGATGGGTTGCCTGATAGTGACTCCCTCTGTGCAAGGCCCGGACTGGCCCACAAGCTTCAGGTTCTCCACAACTGTACATCTGGGGCCAAAAGTCAACAATAGACTTCACAGAAGTGTCATTAGATCTGAGGCCAAATGTCTCAAGCACTTGGGTGAGGAGGTCTGAAGAGCTGTCAGCTGATCCCCACCTCGTGGAGAGTGCGGTCGGGAGGTCCAGAGGGCTCTTGGGCAGATCCGGCCATCCTAGATGGTTGGTCGAGTTTAGCAAGGGCTCCGGTGGAGAACCCTGTCTGCAAGGTCTTCAATTCACACCTCTTTCCTCTGCATTCTGGGAAAGGTCAGGGACATCTGGGAGTCTGAAACGTCCCCCTTCGGGGGCCTCCGTTGTGGAAGCGTCATCAGTGCTTGTTCTAGCGGCAACCTGGGAATCTTCTGTGGACACCAGAGGCTGGGCGGGCTGGGCATGGTTGGCCGAGGGGCCTGCAGAAGGGCCGCGGCTTTGGTGGTGATGGAGGCGCTGATGGACCAGGACTTTTGATTGGCCTCAGGGAGGATCTGGAAACCTCCGGGACAACTCGGGAAAGGGAAGCAGGGATTGGCCAGAGGTTTTAAAATGGTCGGCGAGACTCGGAGGTGACGGGCTCGGGTGCCGGAAAGGTTCCAGGATGGTTCCATTCCCGGTTCCAGGATGGACGAAACTCAGAGACACTCAAATGCACTGAATGCGACCAAAATGAAGCTGTAGGATCGAGGAGAGCGGTTGGCCTCCAGCGAGAACATCGGCTGGTCTCACAGCCACTCATGGACAGATCTTCCGAGTCACCGGTTTTGCCGTTTCTTCGGAGCGCCACCAGCTGGACCGTCTGCACTCGTACGGCATTGCCGGTAAATCCCTCAGCAAAGACCTTTGGACCTCTTACTGACCTTCTGGTGAGTGTGTACTCTCCGTGAAGGAATCTCCGTCCTTGTCAGGTGAGGCAGAAAGCAAAGCTGTCAATTTACCGGTCCATTAATGTTCCAACTCTCAGCAAATGTCAAGACCTGTCGGTTCCGATAGCAAGAGCAAGGTCTCCGATACAAGAGGCGGGACTGTGATTCTTCTGCCGCGGTCAGAGGGTGAGGATCACCGACATCCCAGGGGAGGCTGGAACGGTCCAGCCAGGCACGTCCTCCTGGAGCCAGGCCACCGTGGCTGACCCAGAACCCGCCGCCACGCTGGCGCTGCCCGGGGATGCCTTGGGGTTGCCTAGGAGGACTCTTTGGATGTGGACGCCTGGGCCGAACCCGCTCCATTTGAGCGGGAGATGACCTCCTTCTGAGCCTTTGTGATGGTCATAACTCGAGAAGGTAGAAATGACCTGCTGAGGAGACTCTTGGCCAGGAGCAAACTGTGAATGGGGGCAGATGTTGTCCATCACGAACCATGTCGAGATGGCATCAAGCCCCCAGGAGCGTCTCCGTGTACCACGGAATCGAGGTATCTCTCCGGAGACTCCTGGTGTTTCATCTGCTCCTGATTCTGGACCCGAGTGTTCTTACGCCATTCGGAGAAGGTCAAAGTTCAAAGTCCAGGACTCTCATGGGCCTTCAGCTGCAGGATGTGAGACGACTCAATGGTCTCCACATGCAGCGCATTCAGAAGTTTGTCTGATGTTGCAAAACATTTTCATGTCATCAACTCCAGGTCAGCATTATGAAATAATCACAATTACGGAGTGTGAAAATAAATAAATGTGTGTGTAATCAGAGATGGAAGTCTGTGGTATTCAGCTGTCATTAGCATGTTCATGACCACCAACCGCGGCGAGATATTTTTTTCCACATCCTGGCTCTGTCATCGCAGCTCTTTAACCAGCGATTTTCAAGAACGCGAGAAGAAAACGAATCAGGGGACGTCGGGAACATGTGTTCCTCACACCTTCGGCCAAAGTGAAACCTCTTGAAAAGGAGAATGTCAATAAATAAATCAAGGCTTCGTGAAAAGGCGCATTTGGGTTTTTGGATCTCGAACCCAAACAGAGACATGATGTTCTCATCAGGAACGTCAGAGTGCTGATGTCTTCCTGAAAAGAAACAGAAAAATGGTGATTTCCCACGATTCCCGCGACGGATTCCAGGAACTCGGGCGTGGCGCCGCTCTTGATCGGACGTTTGTGTTTATTTTCTATCATTAGCGCCGTTTCCACGGCCCGCTTTCTGACGTCTCGAGCCGGGGAACTTGTTTGTTTTTATTCTGTCCCTCCCCAGTTCCTCTCCTCTGAACTCCCGCTGTGCTTGGTGTCCTGCAGCTCCATCAGCCTTCACCTGTTGTCACCAGCCTCCCGCAGCAAACAGCCACTCACAGTTGGCAGGAAAGAATGGGATGTATTTATAACGCGGCTGCAGGCGGAGCAGTGGTCGGAGCTCCTGCCTCACGGACAGAAGGCGCAGGAGTCTCCATGATCCCCGCGTGGTTCTCCGGGTTCCCCAAACATGCAGGAGGTTCACTGGAGACCCTGCCTTGAGAGGGGGAATGGTCGCGTGTCTCTACAAGTGAGCCTGTGATAGATCCAGAGTGAAGTCTCCGGCGCAGTTTCCACACCAAGCCACATCCGGGCTGAATTTTCCACGGCTTCATTGACCGACCCGTCCTGAAAACACAAGAAAGAGTTGTCGCACCGATCGCCTGGAGACACGTCAGGGTGCCGCATCTGCGTTGGGGACCTGCTGAAGATCCTCGCCCTTCTGTTGCCTACCGCTAGTGGAGCGGTGTTTGGACAGGCAGCTGAAGAAGAAGAAGAAGAAGAAGAAGAAGAAGAAGAAGAAGAAGAAGAAGAGGAAGGAGAAGAGGAAGTGGTCTGCTGAAGTGCATTTCTACTGCTCCTCGCAGACTGAAGATCAACGGGCTTCACATTCGGTGTTACGCAGTGAGGGCGGAACACCACGGCGAAAAACCACCGACACGCAGCTTTTGTTTTGGAGTGGAGGCCGAGTGGGGCTGATGGATGGCGGTGTCGAAGCTCGCAAGAGAAATAAGCAACAGCTGAGATAAGTGGGGGGTTCGCCGCTGCCTCCTTCCAGTGGGGTCACAGCCATTAAGGCCGCTCTCTGCCAGAGAACTCAGAGAAAACCTCAGCGCATTCCACCGCTGTCGGCGCCATCGCTGAAACCCCGCGGGTCCGGTCGTCCGAGATCCTTCTGCTGCTGCTGCAGCAAAACCCGGGCAGAGAAACGGCAGATCCGACAAGATGTTTTAATTGTCTCGCGGAAAAAAAGAAAGAAAAAGGGGGAAGGATTCAGGGCAGGTGCAGGTCTGAAGCGGAGCGGAGGAAATGTGGAGGATCGTGATGAGGTTCGAGCACACAACTTACAGCGACGGTTGGAAACAGGGAACATACCGGGCTCCGTTCCCGTCCTGGAGCAGGTTTGTTACGAGCACTCGGAGGTTCTGAGGCGCTTAAAGCACCGAAGGAGACCAGTGATGTTCATCCACCTGGAACTTCATAAAAAAACGGAGTAACCACTGCAGGCTTGATCCTTTCACATACAGGAAGCCAACGCGCTGAGCTCATGCTGTGGAAACAGATGTGCTACAAATCACAAGTTATCTGTCAACAACAGCCAGTCCAGTTAAGGAGGTCAAGTAGATCCATTCGCTGATAGAACCGCAGCTTCATTGTGTGTGTGTGTGTGTGTGCGTGTGCGTGTGCGTGTGTGTTCAATGCAGTGACGTGCAGTGAGGTTCGTGGCTGGCGAGCCGCTGCATTCTGCAGCCGAGGAGTCGCTAGAAGAATCCCTGGAATCAGGAGCAGGAGGCAGGAGAGCTGCGTGCCTCACTTAGCGGCTCTTCGCAGCCGTTCTATGAAACTAGTAACACACAGTTGTTGAATAAAAAACCCTGTCCATTGGAAATGGAGTTCACGGAGCAAAAGTGTTGAAACCCTTTCATAGCGACATACCGAGAGACAGCAATGCGGTGTTAGTGCAGAGCATGCCTGCAGTCAGCCGTCGATGCGAAATCTACATTGAGGCTCAGCAGTCGGCGGCCTCATCGCACGTCTCCTCTCAGTATTTGAACAGTAAATGTGAAAATCCAGCCATTTTGAATCAAACAACAATCTAAAACTGGTGAAGTTCAATGAAAAATACCTTCCCAGTGCAAATCACTGATGAATAAAACCATTTCCGTCTTCTTTTTTGACATGTTTTCCTTCCAAGGTTGGCAAGTGAGGCACGGCCTCTCCCGCCTCCCCTGACTGCACCTCACTGCTTCAATGTCGTCTCCCTGACGTGGGTGAATGAGTGAGTGAATGGTTCTATGTCTCTTTTTGTGGCCGTTTGATGGACCGGCAACCGGTCCGGGCCGTGTTTTTGTCCAAATCCTCTTGTCGTGGCAACTGGACGTTTCTTCACTCATCCCCGAGGTTTCTTCACTTCTCAGGACCTGTGGGGAGTTTCGTAATAGAACTGCCGGGGTTTGGGGCGGCTCGAGGTCACGACAACTCCCACAGGTCAGGAGAAGTGAAGAAGCCTCTGGGATGAGAGGCTGAAACATCTTCAGGTGAAGAAATTCAAGTCCAGTCTTACGAGAAGAATTCACCCTGACCTGGACCACTGAGAACCTCCACAGACGGGTTCAGGGTGAGCTCCGCCCCTGGACCAATCACAGCTGGGATAGGCTCCACCCCCCCAGCCCTGAGTGCTGGACAGATGATGGATGGATGGATGGATGGATGGATGAATGAATGAATGAATGAATGAATGAACCCCCTCCTCTACAACTACGTAGTTCTGTTCCACAGATGGACCAAACCGTTGTCAGTGGCCCGACAGACAATCCTCGGCCTCTATGAACCGAAGCTCCGTTGGGAAACGGCAGCCATGGACGTCCTCAGAAGCAGCTGCAAAGGCTTCTGGCAGATTAACTTTCCAGAAACCAAACAATATTTGGAGGGAAGTCCTAAAAGGGAGGGGACTTGACTTTAACCGGAGCTTCATTGGGTAAAATGTTGGGTATCTCGGAGTGACGGGAACTCCAAGCCTACCTGTGGTCACGGCTCAGATGCCCAAGAAGGTGAATTGCTGACTCCTTTTGGGCAACTTTAATACAGATAGAGAAGATGAAAAAAAAGGCGGGTGAATATTCGTTTGAACTCAAATGACAGATGCTCCTGCGAGGCCCTCTGACAGGGGAATCCCTGAGCGAGCTGGTGTTTCTGAAAGAAAACAGGAGGGACGGTGAAACGATACAACGTAAAACCGCCGCTTGTTCTTTGACTGAAATTTTTTTTTTCCATACAATTCGAAAACCAAAAAAGGAGCTGATCCAAGCATACCGATGAAGCAGCTCAGCGGCCCCCAACCTTTTTTTGTGCCACGGGAAGGGTTAATGTCAGACAATATTTCCACAGACCGCCCTCTAAGGCATGGTGGATAAATACAACCAAATCAAATACTTATGAACACTGCTATTTTCTATATCTAAGAATGAAGGAGAATCCACTGTCCTCGTGACCTGGCGCCGACATCGTAACCTGAGGAACGGCCTCTCAAGGCCCGCACTCTCTGCTGGTCATGGTGGGGGTGAAACAAGCCGTCAGCAGAAGATCCACCACAAGAGCAAATAGAAAGTGCAGGACAAATACAACTTGAATGAGTGGGAGCCCTGAGCTTGTTTCTCTGCTACCACATGGTTCCATCCCGGGGCAACGGGAGACAACGACACCCCCAACGTGTTGCTTCTGTCCAGTTCAGCTCTCTCATTTTGTTTGCAGTAAATCCATATTTCAAGTAGGACTCCTGCTAATGGCTGTTGAATGCAGCTTTGTTTTTCTTTGAAGTCGTCGGCTCTTCTTCTGTCTCCTCATTGGCTCTTTTACCCTGAGCAAAAAAAAACAACCAAAGACCTTTGGCCTTTGTTCATGTTGCTAGCTCGGGGGTTTGAATTTAACGGCAATGTGCTATGTGTTAGCGGGCGGTGCAGCCCCTTTAAGAAGGTCGTGGATGCAGGTAGGACGTGTGCGCGAGGCAAAGTGTCTGGACACGCGTCAGTCAAAGAGTCAAAGATGCCGTGAGAGAATCCACTCATTTTCCAAAATCAAACATCCTTCACAATCAGATTACAAATAAAACAGAAATAATGTAAGTTATGTATCCTTTCTGTGCGGCCCGTTACCAACTGACCCACGGACCGGTACCGGCCCGGGGGGTTGGGGACCCCTGATGTAGGACCCCGCGAGCCGTAACCCTGTTCTGGACAAAATAAAACAACTTTTGGTTCAAATGATTCAATGTGTCCCGTAAAAGGACCACAAAGGAGAACCCGCCTACTTGGAGGACCTGATGGATCAGGGTTTGTGCTTTAAAAAGGCCTGACGTTTTAATGTTGACGGCAATGAGCATTCGGACCAAACCGAAGTAGTTATTTCAACCAGACCTTCGCCTTCATCACTGAGTCACCAGGACGTTCTGAAGAGGGAAAGGACGGGGAATCTGAAAAAGGTTGTCGGTTTTACTCGA
This sequence comes from Fistularia tabacaria, assembly GCA_901007705.1. Lineage (NCBI taxonomy): Eukaryota > Metazoa > Chordata > Actinopteri > Syngnathiformes > Fistulariidae > Fistularia > Fistularia tabacaria. The sequence goes on from CAAKHD010005740.1 coordinate 14,355, forward strand.
GGCGTGTTTTTGTACATAAGAGGTTGATTCAGGCAGAGCAGTAAATGATCAGTTAAAGGCAACACAACCCGAGGGGAAAACGAATGGTATCAACACACACACACGGGTGCGTTATTCATTTATAGACCGGGAATAACATTTACAGAGTGAGATGGATCATTAACTTATAGAATTACAAACAAATTGAGATGAATGAGTAACTCAGAATAAACCGAGGGTTTGGAAATATACGTATGAGGACGTGCATTGAGGTGACAGGTGAATATATCGAGATGTTAGAGGCGCCTCCTCGCAGGTCCATCGCGGTGTCACCTCGAAGCAAAGCCACGGAGGACACAACATCTCCCAGAGGGCCGAGCGGCTGACGTGGGGTTAGCAGAGACTCTTTGGCCTCACGTTAACTCGCTTTGGAGACTCCAGGTCTCTGACGCACCCCGATGTTCACCGAAAGCCTGAGGAGCAGGAAGCCGTGCACAGACACACCTCCTGCGCCGTCTGACCAAAGCTGCATTTGCGAACCACACCACATGCCGAGCACGCGGTCCCATGCTACTCATCCTCCATGTTTGTAGTCTTTCAGGCTAAAAGGGCAGCTCTCAATCAGCACTGGTTTGGTTGATTAGTCGTATTTAAGACCACTTCACGTGCGTGACAGATAAAATACATCCAGACGAGTTTGGACAAAACCGCAATTACGAATTGATGAAAACATTTAGTCGAGAGCCAACGTGACTCTCATCGCCCCGGACAACTTTCTCCACCGGTTGCGACCGGTTTGCACATGTTTCTCCACATGCCTTAACCTGCTGCCTGCTTTCACGACACATCGCCGTCAAACCGGTTCATCTGTACGAAGGTGGGACCTGTCACTGGTCCGTTGATTGGAAGCCGCTCTCCCGCTCTCCGGACAAAGACGACTCTTTTCCGTAAAAGCGGAGTTGCCGAGAAACGTGACACTAAAAGGCAGCCTATCATTAGATCGGATGTTTCGGAGCCGCTAACGCTACACACAAATATCTTCCACCTGCATGGTAACGCAAATAAATACACAAATAGAACGCCGCACAAAACTCAGTTACAGGGTTTAAGAGAATCACGGGCGAGTGAAGTAGTTTCTCTTTTCCTTTTCCTGCCCTCAGTAATGAATGGGTTTGAGATGAGAGGGACTGCGGTCACGCTGTGCTTCCTCGTCTCGGAGCGTCGCAAAACAACTCTTTGTCGTCCTCTCGCCGAGGAAGAGAAGCTGTGCAGGCTTGCGTGATGTGTGGCATCAGCGGCAGAGCGTCGGCTTTCTAAAACCGGGTTTGCTTTCGTTAAAATCTCGGAGCAACTCACCGCAGTTCTGCCGGGTTATCTGACTTCAAACTACAGTCCGCTCTGCGAGGCTTTTTCATGATCCCTCCGTGCTGCACTGAGAACTTTTCGGCCCACCAGGACGTTCTTTCAGGTACACAGATTCGCAGCAACAGACGGGCTTATTAAAACTTTTCGGAATCGGAAATATATTTTGCAGACCGGTCTTAGAACTTGAAATGACAGATTTTAATGGCGCTCCATGACCCAGAGTTACAAATGATTGCGTGTAAACTCTGGTCAGCGGCGTACATCCTTCCCCGCTTCCGGAAACTCTCCGGCCTGCGCATTCTGAGGAGGTGTGACGGCTGTTTTTGTATTTTTGCATCAGGTCTGGCTTTTTACAACGTCAGTCGTGTAAAACATTTTTCATTTTTTCATACAGACACAAAATGTCTGCGGCAGAAAGCCCAAGTACAGCGCAAGGAATGCAGACGGATGGAACCACCACAACTGGCAACCCGAACCTCAAAAAGGTGAGTCCATTGACATAATAATAATTCATACTTTATTATTAACCCCTCGCGGGGACATTGATTCTCTGCATTGAAGCCATCACCGATAAACATGAGCAGTTGGCTGCCGTCTCGCGGCGCCAGGGGAGCCGTTAGGGGTTCAGTGTCCTTGCTCAACAACACTTGGACACACTCGGAGGAGCCGGGAATCCAACCAGGAATGTTCGGTTCCAAGGACGATCGCTCTACCTCCTGCGCCACGCCGGCCCCCTGAGACCAGTGGCGACGCCCTCCCAGATGCCCCGGGCTCCTGTAATTGCATCCTGGCTGAAATGGAGGCGGGTCACCTGAGTCCTATACGATCCGTCCACTTGACGACGAAGGTTTGTCGTGCGCCCGTATGGCTGTATGCCCTGCATGGCTCTGAATGTTGGCCTGCAACAATCAAACACGGACAGGCGTTACATGCAGTGGAGCAAGCACCAGCTTCGATGGGCACTTGGCCTCACACGGTTGGATGGCACCAGAGATGTGCAGGAAGCCATGGGAGGTGCATCAGCAGCGCGCAAAATGCATGACCTTATAATGGCTATGTGGTGCGAAGGGGGAAAGATGTCAGCGGCTGCCTGAGGCCCGCCGGACGCCATTCCCGTGGATGGCCCAAGAAGTGATAGCTTGATCTTCTCAAAGGAATACATGTGACTCCCAAATGCTGGCCCTGACAACACTTGTGATCCAAAGAAGGGCAGACGGCACGCAGAAAGACGGCCCCTGCAGCCACGATGAACGGGAAAATGATGATGAAACTTTGTTCCTTCTGAATTAAAATTTCTGTTATCTAAGAGATGCTACGCCGGACGTGTTTTTTATAGATTCTACACCAATTCAACGTCAGCGTTGCGAAGCTACGAGCATACCGACACGTCAAAACTGTCTCGGCCTGAGGAAGGAATGCGCACATGTACTACATATGGGGCACAACTGGAGACTTCCACATTACATGTGTTCTTTGTCTGCGGCCAAGCGGCTCCACGCCATCATTCATTGAAACGATACAAATCCAGCTGACGGTTAGCGTCCAGGTGTGAAGAGCAGCATTTAGCTTGGCACCGTTCCATTCCTAATCCGATCCACACCGCCGCGGCACCGGGGCTGCTCAGCCTAATGGAATGCAGCCATCACCGTTGAAATTACTTCAACCTGTGCGTGTCCTGCTTTGACAAGTCAGAAATTGCACCGGCAAGAGAGTGCAGGAGAGGCTCCTCCTGCTAGAGCTCCGCATTCCTCTGATCAATCATTCCCAGATCGATCAAAGTCAGATTTTTACGATTCCATTTAAATTGCACTTCCCTTTAAAAACCTTTTGTCCAGTCCAGAGTCCTCTCCTGCTTCTATATTCACAACAGCATGCCTGACAAACAGCAATGCCAAGAGAGACTTATCATATTTCCCTTTCAGCTGTGTGTTATTGAAATTCTTGCGGTCGAAGCAGAACAACAAAAACTCCAGAGTGTGTTGTTCATTATGCAAAATGTACACAGGGGAAATGTGAACTCTAGATTTCCCGCATCTGAGAGAAATGCCATTATTTAGCTTTTGACTGAAGTGCTTCAAAAGCAATAGCTACATTTGTGATGGACCACACCAGTCCGTGATCAGCCGGAGCGTCACGGAACCTTCTCATTGGGGTAGCATTCAAGTGAAAAGGTACCGAAATGTATCCGACTCATTTCTGTACAGCTTTCTGCGAACCCCAACTTGTTGTCGGCCGTCACGGGGTGTGACCGCGGCGATTGTGATGTTCCGCTGAATGAATGGAACCTAAGTGTGGAAGAACATGGGAGCAGAAGAGAGTCTGAGAAAAAAAAAAAAGCAAAGTATCTGCAGCTAAACTCCAGCAAGACTTCTAACATGTAGACTATATGCCTCTCATCTGTGGTCAGTGACGTTAGGCTGACGTTAGGCTCTCCAAAGGCTGAAGGTGACTTTAGTTCCTTCCAAACCTCCATCGGCTTTCTTTCAGTCCCACAGGATGAAATCCAAAGTAAGAAAAAAACCTCAGTCCTCCTGCGTCACGGCCTGCAGATCCTCCAACCAGGACTCCATGGTTTTCCGCTGCCACGTTCCTGCCCCTTTCCTCCCTTCGTTCACCTGATGTCGGCATGTCCACGTCTCCTTTGGAGGGGACTTGCCAGCTTGCAGAAGTTCTTGGTCACCCTCTGGGACTCTGGATGCAATCCCTTGGTGTGGCAGGATTTGCCTCTGACCTGGACTCATTGCTTTCGCAGTGCCCTGTTCCCACCTCTGCTCCCTCCGTTCACCTGAGTACCCCCGCCTGAAGCTGCTCACCGATCGGGTCCAGAACAGAGACTCCTCCAGGTGCCAGATGGTCTTGCTTCTTCCGTCAGTGTTCCAGTGTTTCAGACTGTATTTCTGGGCCTTTCTTTCCAATCTGAATGCTTCTGCTATTCTTGCACCGACCTCCGACCACACAAACCAGTTTTCATTGAGGACCTGGTGCGGAGTCGTGCGTTCATGTCCGGACAACCGTTTTTTTTGTAACATCCAGCGTGTAACATGCTGCCGACCTCGGGCCGAGGGCCGCTTGGGCCACAGTCTCAAACGGCCGTGAGGCGAGAAGGACCATCTTCAGCTCAAGCACCATACGTCTTCTGTCGTACCAAATCAAAGGTACATACCCTTGAATACTTGCGAAGTCTGATTCTGGATCTTCAGTCGGTCGTGGCTCTACATTAAGTCACATTATGCTCACAAACATACGAGTCAACGGTCTTCATCAGGTTCAGAGAGCTTGAATCAATATTTGCTGCAGCTCCTCTCAGACCCTCAGGAGGCTTTGTTCAGAGTCTTGGATTCTAACAAGTGAAAACAGACTCGCCAAATATTTGTCCGTCTCGTGGAGAAAAAAGCCAGAGGATCCGATCGGCCTTTTCTTCTCACTCAACTAAAAGCTTTTCTGTGCGACCTGGATCCGGGCCACGCAGGGCCTTTTATCAATCCGCCATGTGGGACAACTTTCAGAATCGATACAAGAAGAATGAGGTGGCCAGAGTCTATCAGGCCGCGGTGCTCAGAGAGACAAGCAGTGTCACTTTGAAGACGTTCATTAAAATCGCCATCAAAGACAGGGAGCCGTGGATCACCGTGATGATTCCCAACAGGAATTCAACCAACCGGCCAACATTCCCTGCCAGTGATTCACTGCTAATGGAGGCTCTGGTCACTTGGACGTTCTTCAGCACCTGATCGCATCTCAAAAAAGGAAGTCGGGCTGTTTGTAATAGAAATCTGGCTCTGACTTTCCAGCAAATCTCCGGTTACTGACGGAGTTCTTCGCACACACCTCCACATAAAGTTGTTCTCCATTCGAGTATGTGCTTCACTCAGGTATGGACACATGAACCACACCCTGGCAGGAGGGTTCCAGGAGCTCCGGTGAGTCTTGACTGGTCTTTGGTCTTCTTCTTGGCAGCTCATCTTCTTCACATCGTGTGATGTAACCTTGAAATGTGTCATGTTTGGACATTCCAGCTTGATGTTCAGCCTCATTGACGACCAACACTTCGAATGGATGCCAGCTCTGACGCTCCATGTTGGACCACGTCGTCGGTCCTGGTGGAGCATTACAGTCTCCGAGCCTCCGATCCCAGGAGAGTCAGGACCTGTGAACAGCCTGAGTCTGCTTCGGATGGTTTCCACGGGCAACCAAACAAAGATAAATTTGGATCGAAGCAACAAAAGCAGCGAAAGTGCTTTCATTATCTAAGACGCTCATCACAGATCTGCCATTAGATGCCTTCTAATTGTCCGATCCAAGATGTGCTCGGCCGCACACCTCGGCGGTTTTATCCAAATGTGCTATTTGCAAATAAACCAATCGTTAGCCAGGATCTCCCGTAGCTCGTAGCCCTGAAATCATCCCAGGCGGCAACAGTTGGACTAAAATTAGACTGGATGATGGTGCACTGATTCAGATGATTCTTCAAGGCTTCTGGAGGAGAAAGTGGGTCGCCTCAGTCACCCACAGGCAGCCAGTTTAACGTTCACCTGCAAAAAGGCGCCAGACCGACTGACGCACCATCACAGAGGATTGAAAGAGGAGATCCAGAACAAGGACGCCACGGAGCACAGCAGGGAGCTTCTGCCTCACGGTGAGAACAGAACAGAACAGAATAGAATCGAATAGAATAGAACAGTTTTTCCGGAAGGCTCCAACATGACATGCATTCTTTTTCACTCCAAACATGACATTGATTTATTGCGGTCAGGTTTCCTTCTTGCAGAAAGAGGGAGGAGTTCTATAGTTTGATGGC
>CAAKHD010005742.1:16389-51405 GCA_901007705.1 Fistularia tabacaria
CGGGCCTCCGCTCCCCCCCCCCCCCCCCCCCCGCGTCGTGAAACCGCATAGAACTAAAGCTATTTTGGTGTTTAGAAATACGCGTTTTACTTCTTCCAATCGAACAGCGGAGGTCTCTTTTCCCTCCAACAATTACACCGAGCCCCGGCCGAGGCCTGCGTTCCAGGCCCAGGCTGAGCTTCTTACGTCAGCTAGCTAGTAGCTCTTTGTAGCTAATTGTGCTAAAACGCTGGCCCGGACCCAGAACAGGCCCAGACAAGAGCAGCAAAAAAATGCATGCGATGTCGAGCGGGTTTATTAGCTACGAGGGCTACTTTCTTTCGAATAAAAACGACGGTTGTTGGAAAAAAAAATAAAATAAAAAAAAAAAAATCACAGCGAAGCACCGATTAGCGAGAAGCGAACACAATACGATCTGCGAATAAGACGTAGTGCGGTGCGCACAACAAGCAGGAATTCCCCAGCAAATAGACTGCGCCAAAGCACAAACACGGAGCGCTGCCTTTCAGCGTACCTGGTCTGCAATGTTGAGTACTCCCATCTCCCAAACTCAGCCAGGACGGAGCTCCTTCATGAGGATAAAACTTCGAGGTATATTGCGGCGCGCTACTGTATCCACTTTTTAGACTACACCCATTGCTAGGTTGCAAACAGAAATGCGGTCTTGATCTGTCACTGTTGTTGTCTGCATCCACTGTCTGGGCTGACGATTTGGCTACGCCTGTGCTGGTCCGCCTACAGGCGTGGCGGTCCGTTTCCCGGCTTCTCGGGTGAAACAGCGCCATCCGGTGGCCAAGATAGTAAATCGCACCGTATCGTAAATCGACGGAGCGGAAAAAAAAAACTTTATGTTACGCTTGACAGGAAGACACTCATATCTCGGTTGCCTTTGGGGAAAGGGGTTGTTTAACCGTTGCATACGCTGCTTTCATATTTTGCAGATTCATTTAGGAAGAGAAGGAATTCCCGGGGGGTAACTCACTAGTTTTCTTGTGAAAATGTTCTTCAACTGTATTTTTCTATCATCCGTATATTTCTACTTGTACATCATGTCCATATTTCCTTTTAATAGTCCAGTACATTTAATGCTACATTTAATGCACATTTCCTGAGGTTCTCTTTGGAAGTGACCAGGATGGATAGGATCAGGAATGAGCCCATCAGAGGGACAGCACATGGTAGATGTTTTGGAGAGAAGGTCAGAGAAGCCAGACTGAGATGGTTGGGTCATGTACAGAGGAGGGACGGAGAATATATTGGCAGACAGATGCTGGAATTGGAGATGCCGGGCAGGAGGTCGAGAGGAGGACCGAAGAAAAGGTTTATGGACGTAGAGAGAGAGGATATGAAGTTAGTTGGCGTGAGAGAGGAGGATAAAGAGAATAGGGTTAGATGGAGAAGGTTGATTCGCTGTGGCAACCCCTGAAGGGAAAAGCTGAAAAGAAGGGGAGGGGATACATTTGTATAATATGTTCATAGTAAGCCATCTGTAAATCACTTATGAATTATTGACAAAATAAACCATGTACACATTGTTAATTTATTCATTAAATCTGCAGAAATACAAATACAAATACAGGGATGTAATTGATAAAAAAATCTCACATTGTAACATGTCATTGTCTTGATTCTGTATGATTACGTATTAAAAACAAAGTGTATTTATAGTAAATTTGACGGTATCGATAAAAAAAAATGCCTCCCAAAAAGTGCAATTCGTTCCCGTATGTTTTCTGTTGACTTTCTTGTTTACAAGCTGTGAAGAAAAGAGGGAAAAAGAAGCGATCGCATGAGAGCCCCACATCCGCGATCCGCCGGTCCACTAGGGGGCAGCACCTCACAACGGAACTGTTTGTTGAGCGGGCATCTGAGCCGAACAGTTCCGCCCACATCTATGGTTTGTCCCACCGGCGTTTTATTTAGCAACGGAAGGTCGTCCGCGACTCGGCGCTGTTTGACAATACGTTTCTCTCAACGCAGCCTAAACGTATGAAATTTTCATCCTATTCGTGTTTGCGACTTGGAGCGATGTGAGTAGCGGTGTCGTCGCCGGTCGCGTTTGTTCGGGACTCGTTATGAAACGATGCTAGGTGGCTAACATTAGCCAGTAGTTTACGACCGGTCCGGAACGTCAGCTAGCCGCTGGAGGGATTACCCACTCAACAATATTTGGCTAATAGTAGGCGCTGATTGATTCATCGAGATTGAAGCGTGGGTCGTGTACCCGAACCCCCGAACCGTGTCGTTGAGCAGCCCCCCCCCCCAGATTCGGTTCCGAAAACCCAGGACACCGTTTGGGAACCGAGCCGGTTCTATGGCAGCTACCGCCAGCGCCCGGAGGCTTCCTATGGGCGTGCGGACGTTCAGCGACTATCTCCAGCTCGCCGCCGTGGGCTCCTCGCGCTCGGGACGCGCGACATTGTCGAGGGGATGCACGCGACAGAACATCAGGTCAGTATCGCGATACGCGGCCGGTCCCTGACGTCACGACTCGATAGGAAAAAGGTCACAGTCTAATGATAACCCAAGCATTTGCTCATGTGACATTGATAAATATCACCAGGTTGTCACGAAGTAAATACGTTTCCCTTAAATTGAGTAAAACTTACACCTCCGTGATTCATTAAATGATGCTGTTGTCAATTTGCTATAAAAAGGTCCGTATTGATCCGACACACATTTCTAACATTTTTGGAAATAATTTTGTTGGCAGCCCCCTTTTGAGTTTTTTTGAGGTGTCGTTAACAAATCAAATTTGAAGAAAAAAAATCTGCATTAACATTCTTATTATGTGTTGTTATACATTCGTAAACTGCCCAGCCTTTTATCCAGTTTTTTTCCCCCATATTCATCTTGTACTTATCCTGTAGGAAATGTAAAAATGTAAAATTATCAACGTTATGCCGGGTTTCCTTAATGATAGATCTGTTCACGATAAATCACCCAAATAGAAAAGAACGAGTGATCAGCATTTTATTACTCTTATCTTTTTCATTTCATTCTCTCCTCTTGACATTCACTGCTATCACATTGCATATGACATTGAAAACACCTTGTTAAAATATTTTGAAGTATTTATCGCTGCTTAACCAGATATGTGGAGCGTTAATGATTTCAACTCGTGTTAATGTTTTTACAGGAATGGCGGGTTAATTTTGTAGTGCTCAAATATTAGGCACCCTGACAATGACTTGATTTCTTTGTATAGCACCTTTCAGGCTAAAAGAATGCCTTTCAGGAATGCAGTTAAGGTTTCAAACTTGGTTTTATGTTGATATGGCAAACTCATAAATGTGCATTTTTTAGTCATGTGATCATCAGTCGTATACCGGAACACACAATGCTACACGTACAAATTACTAAATCTATTCATGTATGATCCGCTTAGAAAATCCCAGCAAACTCGCAACATGTAAACCACATGTTTTCCCATCTGCAGCACAATATGTGTACTCGGCGACAGCTGGAATGTAGTGGGCCTTTTTTGTGCTCGTGTACTCATTCCGGATTATGGCTCATAGCTCTTCTCTCACTTTTGTAGACACCTGTCATCATGTGGCATTTTGATGACAAGGACCCCCAGAGTGCTCTGCCTTCAAGACTGGGACACAATGGCAGCCGTTTCCCAAAGCAGAAACTTCATCAGCCTCACCAACAAAAGGAAGGAGTACTCGGAGCGTAGGATACTGGGGTAATTATCCAGCTCGAGCCGGCAACGGCGACACCCGAGTGGTCGTTTTTCTTTTTTAGCTTACATGAGTATCCGATGCCTCTCCTCAGGTATTCCATGCAGGAGATGTACGACGTGGTAGCCAATGTTGACGAATACAAACACTTTGTGCCGTGGTGTAAGAAGTCCCAGACCATCATGAAGAGGGCAGGCCACGCCAAGGCTCAGCTGGAGGTGGGATTCCCCCCGGTGGTCGAGAGATACACGTCTATGATCACCAATGTCCGGCCTCATCTGGTCAAAGTGAGTACAGCCTGAATCTTCCGGGGGCGTGTGGATTGCAGTTACAATGTCAGTTAGTGTCCTTTTTTGCCTCGACAACAACACACATTTGTCAACTTTTCCGGAAATGGGCCGCCGTTTGCTAGTTGCCGAGTGTTTAACTGCAAAATTTAAAAAGACAGAGACTGTAGGATGATACCAAGACATATCTCCTCAACTCAAGGAATGCAGAACAACGGATGGCTGCTAATAAAAAGCAGATGTAATGTTCAATGTAAGATGTAAGGATGAAAATGCAGTAAGTGCCACTCTGAGCCGCCGGTCCACAGCCGTCAGGCTTTCAAACACAGCAGAGGAGAGTACGGTTCTTTCAACAAGATGGGGGAGATGCATACATCTACAAATGTAAAAGTACAAAATAATAGTTCAGACATTTATATTTCAAAGAAATGTACTCTAGTAAGAAGGGCCAGTGGGGACAAACGCAAAGTTAGCAGTGTATCTGCCCCTCTGTGTCTCATATTCCGGTGTGTCCAGCTCATCGGGATAAAACCCAAAGGGGTAACGGAGAACTTTGAAACAGAAAGAGGGCCCAAGTAGTAGGCTGCAGAGGGACAGCTAGGAAGGGTGGGGGGCATTATGTATGTCGCCACGGCAGGGGCACATGGAATAAAGCCAGGCAAAGTGTGTCAGTGTTGTCTGTGGTGTCGCCTCGCTTTGCAGCTATGTGGCTCGGACACTGGAGCTGTGATGGCCTTTCTGTGATTTATGTCAAAGGCGCTGCATTCTCTAACAGGCTTCTTTCTTTGGGTCCACTTCAGGCAGTGTGCACGGACGGAAAGCTGTTCAATCACCTGGAGACAATCTGGCGTTTTAGTCCTGGCATCCCTGGCTACCCTCGCACCTGCACCGTAGACTTTTCTGTAAGCGGCCTCCAGATTGTTGGTGTTGCTGGATGGCGTGTCTGCATGCGACTCACCGGATGGGTTTTTGTGTCCCGAACAGATATCCTTTGAGTTCCGCTCTCTGCTGCACTCCCAGCTCGCCACCATGTTCTTCGATGAGGTCGTGAAGCAGAACGTTGCTGCATTCGAGCGCCGAGCCTGTAAGCTCTACGGCCCAGAGACTCGTATCCCACGGGAGCTGATGTTTCATGAGGTGCACCAGACGTGATCTTGGCCGCCACTTGTCCTCATCTGGCCTTAAACCATACAAACCTTTTGTTCTTCCCGCATAATGCTGCTTAGTCGCCCGCCACTTCCACCTTCTCACCAGTACATAAACATCGAAGCAGCTCCTGAAGATTTAGACCTCCAGATCATGTAAGCAAAATGTTGGGAGTATTTATAACTCTTCTTATTCCAGCTTCAGACTTTGCTTATCGTCCTCCTTTTGTTAAGTTGGTCCAATTTTCTGTCTACCTCCACTCGGGCGATCCTTCTTTTAACCGAAGGAAACCGCCATTTCTCATTTCTCCATGCTGGATTCAATGCACAGATCGGCTGCAACATCGCCCGAGCGGTCACAGAGTTAACAATTATTTTAAATAAACAGCACAGAGAATGAACTAAACGCGCTATTATTTTGTATTAAAGACACAGAAGAGACACTGTGCAATCCAGACTTTCGCCATGAAATGCCATGAACAGGCAGATCACTGCGACCTCAAAGCTACTATCACACTGACACGCGACTGACACGCTGTGTTCCCATCTGATTAGTAGTTCATCTGGGAAACCTATACTTTTACACCGATTTTGCAGCTAAGTATTAATACAGTGAACACAGAGCAAAACTTTTGATTCCTTTTTTAAAAAAATATTTATTCAGCCACGATTGTTGCATCCATGCCATGTTTTGGGGGTCAGACTTGAATGTTCCCCTTGTGGGACATTGAGAGAGAGAGTGTGTTGTGACCCGATGTTGCAACAATTTGCAAAGGGAAAAAGTTATTTTAGTTAGTGCAGATTTGCCTCGTTTTGTGCTGTGAGGATTTTGTTTTGGGGGGGGAAATTGAAACCAGGTTTGCCACTTTTAAAATATCACGTTATTTTGTAGCCCAACAGTATTTCCAGTCAGATTAATGGTTTTTTTGGGGGGGTGACAGTGTGGTAATAGGCTAAAAAGCAAACATAGTGCTCATGTGTCATGTCTGCAGGGAACAGCTATTGCCACAATCAACCCATCTGCCAACTCCTCTTCTTATTTGCTTTGTCAACAAAAGATCCGAATGGGAAGAAATGTCTTGTCATTCTGCCGTCGGCCAAAGTCATTTCCGAATACTTTGTTGTGTCCGACCAGCTGTCAGATTCACTTTTTGCTCTTTTTCCACATAAGATGGGATTCTGAGTCAGAGACGAGTCATGGAAACAGCTGCTATGATTGGTTACTGTGAGACACTCCTTCTTCAGAATGGTCTGTTTGAGGAATCGCTGCGCAGCATCGACGTTTACCTCGTGCTGTAAAACCCGCTAGAATTACAATAGCGGTAGGCGATGCGCTGTGAGTGAACGGCCGCAAAAAGAGCCGCCCGCAGAAGGATTCCAGTACGTCACAGGACTGCGGTTTGAAAAACAATACAGGTGTTTTGGAAAAAGGAAGACACCCAACACCTCCTGACTGCGTTCAAGTCAATCTCAGCAATCACAGGCTGCCAGTCAAGAGGAATTTTAGTGGATTTTTTTTTTTTTTTATCTACCACATAAACAGCTGATGCTGACTATTTTCAGAATACGTGGCAAAAAGTGACGAATAAATTCGTTTCACTTTTTTCATTCTTTGGCAAATCAGCTGATCTTTTTTGGTCAGACATTATTTTAGTCTCAGGAACCGCCAGCAGTTTGTTGAAGATGTTGGCGAGGGCGACCACCTTTTATTTCCCCCTCTGTTAAGTGGCCATTCCTTGAACACCCCCCAGTCTGGATGTGACTCATCCACGTTCTTTCCAAACCCAAAATATACTGTTGGGCTACAAAGTAAAATGTTCAGCATGATCTTTCATAGCTTTTGTACTGTTTTAATTTTTGGGGAAGTTAAAGAGTTCCTTCATAATGCATGGATTTAGCCAGTGGAGACAAATAACTTGACATCTAGAGCTTCTGTGTTGCTGTTTTTAAAGTTGCCTGTCGTTTTAACCCACGGGGGAGGGGGGGAAAAAAAGGGCTCGTAAAGTAAAGTGATTGTATCCGCCATATTTTCAGCGCTGACCAGCTCCTTCACGCTACCAAAGACAAGTTGAGGTAAAAAATTGGTGGGTTCGACATCCGCGTCGATGGGTTAACAGGAAAGGGACGGTCAATGATCAATATATGAAGAATGCATATTCAAGCTACTCAAGCCAGTTATTCTGTTGCATCACATAATCATACGATTCATAAACGCCTGTTATGAGCCTTTCACTTGTGGCGGTAACTTCGGTCCAGTCTATTTCATGGCGTTATCGGGCAATCCGGTCAGGAATCTTGTTCTTAATGTCATATCAGATTCGAGCATGCGGTTATTTTTATTTTTTTTAAGTTTCTTCTTTGTGACAGATGTACAGACTTTCGTTTTATCACCGAGGGTGGCGGTGCTAGTACTGTAAATACATATGGGGGGGTCAGTCACAGAGCCCAACTGCAGGGTGAATATTTTATATAGTCCTATACAAGCACCTTTTAATGTAACGTATTTCCACATTTTAGATCCTTGAGCGAATAATTAGAGCCTGTCTGGTCCATTGATCGCTCAGCTTGTTTTTCAGATATCAACGGGGCTGTTTACGTTCTGGCTCTTCTATGAAAACATTATGCTATTATTAAAAAGACCATTTGGTAATCTGTTCCCAGCTGGTCGTCGGACACAACCGGCTGATCGAAGAGGTCGTCATGTCAGGTGACACCAAGCAGTCGATGCAGTATGTACGTTTGGTTTTTGTTCGATAACAGAAATCAAACGTCTTCTAAACACTGGGCATCAAAAGAACTGACAAGTCCAACGTGGACTTTACCCTCAGTTATTTTCAGGTCAGGTTTAACTATCTGAATCAATGTTTGGTTTACCTGGTGGCTAATAGACCAGCATTTCAAATCATTATATCATATAAAATATTTTATTTTAATTTCCATACATACCTAAATCTTTCAAAAACAAAGATCATGATCAGTCAGGCTTTAACAATAAAGATGGAGACACATTACTGTCATAGACTAATGGAGTTGCTTCGTTAGAAAATGTTGCCATTATTTTGCAGTTGTCATTTTTTTTTGCAAGCAAAAGTGTATCTGTAAATACTGTGGATGCATTTCAGAGCTGTTATTTAAATAATAAAACGACAAAAACTCAAGCGGATTCGTTTTTTTTTTTACGTGTCAGTTCATTTTCCGCAGGGTGATTAAAGGTGGACGCTGGGCCCCTCTACCCCCAGAGGCAGCTGGCGAGCTAGAAACCGGAGCGGGGCCACGGTATGTGGGCCAGTTATTAATAACGGCAGGTATTTGGACCCGTCTTCTCCTTGAACGCCTCGGTTGAAAGTCAGGCCGCGACACATTCGTCAAGCCAGACATGCCGCGTTAGATCACCTGCACCCCCTAGGTAAAAACAAGCGTACTTTCAGATATTATCTTCAGCGAGAAGATAAAACGAGCAGCGCCTTGAAGACACGCGGGGTAATGGGAGGATGATGGCAGCGGCCAGGTATTTTATCAGATGCTAACTAGTAGTCGTAATAGTTAGTTAGAACCAGGCCCGCCCATAGAGGGAGCTGGTGAATCTGACTCAACCCAAACATTTTTGGACTCTAGGTGCTGGACGAAGCTGCTCCGCAACTCAAGATACTGTTGTTTAACAGCAGAAGTTGAAAGTACAGGAACTGAAGTAGCCACTTAGGAGTGGTATCTTTGAGCTATTGGATATTACTTTTGATTTCCTTGCATCAAGATGCACGAGTATCATGCTAACTATTCTAAAATACACATTTGCTGTAATACTACCAAGCAGTCTGCTGAATGGGACATTTTTCGCACCCACTCCTGGCTAAAGAATGTATTATTTTACTGAAAGTAAATACTTCACTCAGCATTTAAAAAGTAACACTGAAGAAACACTAGTTGAATACTTTTTACTTTACACCTTTACACCATAGTGACAAATTAGACAAAAGATGAGTTTTCATCAAGTGAGAGTCTCAGAGGACATTGCTGAAAACATTTGAAACCGATCCCGGCCTCAGCTTCTTGTTCATCTGACAACCAGACAGAGCTGAACACCCAGCGCAGGAACACAAGACGGCCCCAGATATTGACGCTGGAATTCGACCAAGACAATCCGCCTCTGCGACACCGTCTGGCTGTTGTTTACAAACGTGTTTCAAGGCTGAATGTCCCTGAGACGCTGAGGAGGGCCAGTCTGTTTTGACAACTCCAGATGGAAAAAGATATTTTTCATTTGTTTAATTTCACTTCCTGAATGCACCTCAAAGGCTTTTAATTACATTGGACTATATTTACATTAACGGTATATTGTGGTTACTGCTCCCTCTCTTGGACGGTTTATTGGTGATTTCCTGCTGTTTTTCACCACTGATTATTTTTAGCAGTCATGTTTTGATAGCTGATCGCGTGAATTTTTCTGGAATTATGTCTCATTAAAAAAATGGATTATGTATATTTTCAAACCCTGGTTGCAACTGGTCAGACATTATCAAACTTTCCAAGTAACTAAATATTACTGAAGGTTTTGTCAGTCAACACTTAATGCATCCGTTGGTTTCAATGGTGTTTTAAGGCGCCGAGTGACTTTTACATCCATTTACTCCCAATTTACAGCTTGTTGTGAAAAAGCACTTTTGTTAAATTGTGAAAAAATGAGACAAACGATTGTTAATAAAAACTTTATTGTTTCTTTTTTTTTTTTTTAAGTTTCCCAGTATTTGCTCTTGGAAGTTCTCCCTGCCCGTTTGACCCGTCCAGCCCCATCATAGTGTTTCTCTGACCAATCCATCCACAATAACATCTCACTGTCATGTACAACCTTTTGTGTTCCTCTACGATCAAAATAACCACGCGCGTGGAACTATCTGCCGCGGGAAAGAACACTGCGGTGACCAAACGTGCCTGACGGAGTCAGGAGGAAGATTGTGGCAGAGGAGCAATGCGAAATATCCGAGTGAACGACTCTACCAATACAGCAAGAGTAGTATTAGGACACACAAAAAAATAAAATAAAATGGAGTGTCGACAAACCCAGTGGCAGCGGGTAAAAAGCTGCCGCAGACTTTAAGAGCAAGCTTGAATATTTTAAGTGGAACACCTGAAAAACGGCACGGACGCAGGCCTGCAGAGGCAGTCCAGGAACCATATGTATGTATGTATGTATGTATGTACAAGATAGCTGCGGTCTGTGTTTTTTTTTTTCCCTCGTCTTTCATGATCTGTGAGACTGAACGCTATTATGCTGTTGGTAATCATTGTGGTTATTACAAGCAAATGGTCGCACAGAGCTTATACATTCAAGCTATACATATATATACCTATGTACACAAAGTATAAATAAAACCACAAAATGAGAACCCAAAGATGAGTTTTTATACATATTTAACACCGATAACCTCTGTAAAAAGGGAAACAATCAACCTTTTTTCTAAGGGTTCGGGGGGTCTATTGCTAAGAAATCAAATTGCGTAAGTGCCTATTTTGGAGTAATCAATATTTGAAGCCCCTTAGATGTGGGAATAAATCAACAAATCACACAATCAGATTTTAAGACCAGGCAAAGACAAGTAAAGCCTGTACTCTCCGGCTCTCATTCAAGCTTGCTCTTAAGGACTGGCCGCAGGCTGCCGATTACAACACCCTTCGCTCAAAGTCATCCTCTTACTGTACATTATTCCGAACTTTCTACAATTCAGAAGAACCTCCGAGCACGGAGACCCGTGGGGAAAAATAGGAACGCGCGTTATCGACAAGGAGTAAAGCTAGGTTCATTCTACACAGACGAGGATTATTTTGATCATAGAGGTCATACAGGTTACGATTGAAACAAAAAACGAGGACAGACGTAGGGGGAGATTGAAAGGGGCAGTATCTTTTAAGTGATTTTCAGGCTTTTCACGAATGTCTTGAAACAGCTGGCGAGGACCTGTCTATTCAAACTGGAGTGTTCACAAACGGGAGTGGATAGGCCGAGGGGGGTGAAATCTGGGGAAATTGCATAGAAAAAACTAAATCTTAACTGGGGTGGTTGTTTTTTTGTTTTTTTGTTTTTTTTAATATGCATTGAAACTAAATGATCGTGTCGGCCAAAAGCAGCAAAGGTTGAGTCAGGTGTTTCAAGGATCTTTAAAACAAATACGAGGAAGTGTCAACTCACTCCCACAATTCCCTTTTAATGCCACTGCCTTTTGGTAGTTCAGACCCTGAGTCCAGTACTGGGCTCACGGGCCGCGCACAAGTGCCTCTGGGGACAGTTTTAAGAGAAGCTAACAGACATGTTACATAGTTTGAGCCTACTACGGGTTATTATGCACGTGTGTTTTTGATTTAAAGCCTTTCCACCATCCATACGGAGGTGCAGCGGTCGACTAAACACACTAAAAACGCTACTGTGACGATTCAAAAGGCCCTTCTTTTCGTGAAATGACATTAAAAGTGTACTGTCTCTTAGAATCCCGTTGAATTCCTGGGGTTGGGAATGACAGGGGGTCAACTTATGTCTGCCTTCCGATCCCTTCCACCACCTCCCACCCTTCACAATAGCCCCCACCTCCGCTCGGGTCGCTCTTCAGCCCGACTTTGCGGCCACCAGTGACATGAGTCCATCTGTGCTCATGGACTTGGGGCGCTCCAGGGGGAAGCCGAGGGCTCGACTCCACACCAGCTGGGCCAGCACGCCGAGGGCCCGGGACACGCCGAACAGCACCGTGTAGTAATTCATCTCAGTCATACCATAATACTGTGGCCAGGGAACAGACAAACACCAACATCAGGATGGGCAAGATATAGACACAAATCAAATATCCTATTGCTAATTTTTTTCCCTTGTCATCAAAACTTTGATGGGATCATTTTTTTGTTTTGTATGCACCAGTAGATTCAATGAATTACTGAAAACAGTGGCTTTCACATGCATGAAAGCAGTAAAAGAAAGCCTCAGCATTGGTAAGCGTGCTGTCCCAGCAATGGGGAAAAAAACAGAAAGCGCCTGAAGGTTTGCTTGAAATTACTTCTACGTGCTCTTAAATAAAATGGAATGCCTCCTGATTCGCTGCAGATATTTTGGCGATATTTTTAACCGAGCAGGTATCAGGATAGAGATTCTTTTTAAAAAAAATCTTACAAATGTCGTTCCTGTTCAGAGCGATGGTGAAGAGCCTCAACTGTCTTACCTGCAGCAGCACACCGCTGTGGGCGTCAACATTGGGCCAGGGGTTCTTTGCCTTGCCCTGCTCCAGGAGCACGTTGGGCACGATCTTGTAAAGCTGGGCCACTAACTTGAACATGGGGTCGTTGGGCAGGTGCTTCAGGGCGAACTCCCGCTGACAGGTGTAACGGGGGTCGGTCTTCCTCAGAACGGCGTGGCCGTAGCCGGGAACCACCTAAAGCCAAAGGTAGATTGGACCTGATATCAGCACTCCTGGATCCTTATTGTTCAATCAAAGTTGGAAATGAAAACATTCACATCAGAGGAGAGAGGATTTTCCTTGCTTGTGAAACCAATAAAGGATTTTCTCATCTTACAAATAAACTACGCTGCAATCAGAGAAGCAGGATTGCAAGTAGGACAGAATTGTGATTAAAAATTTATCAAGGAAAATCCAAAACTTTTTTGAGAATCTGAACGTTTTGCCTGCTGTTGAACCGAGCAGAGAGCAACTGAGGATGATGGACATGACGGATATGACCAACAGCTTTGAAATGCAGTTCACTTGCAATAAGAACCTCTATTTGATTCGTTCATCCCATTTTTTCTTCAAATTAAAAACCTTGAATGTTGACTGCAAATTGTAAAAGAAATAAAAAGAAAGATGACTGTGATTCGTGATCTTGCACAAATGTTTCTGGAGGGACTTAACCTTGAAGAAAAACAATAAATCAAGTTATGTAATTAGTTATGATGACTGCTAGCCCTTCATCCTTGGGAACATAAAAGCTTTTTATATAATCCAGGATAATCTTTGTAAAAAAACAATACCAAAAAGAAAAAACCAAGCTGGCTGATGCGATCATTGTAACCTCGGTAGAGTTAAGCTTGGTGCAATCAGTAAGTTTGGTTGAGGTGGTGTGTCTTTACCCTGCCGGACTTCAGTGTGTTCCAGATATAATCCCTCATTCTCTCATCAGACACCTCTCCTCCCAGCTCCTTCTGCAGGGCAGTCAACCAAACCAGCACCTCCTGTGGAACCAAGGAGGAAATACGAGATGAGTAATAACTGAATGAAAGGACAAAATTCAATAATCCTACAAGCAAAGTATCAGCCCGTTGCATCAGAATCCGAAATACTGAATCGATCCCGGAGCAAATTACGTAGGAACTGAATATGTAGGAAACACTTCCTGAGGTCAGTGGTATGCTACTATGAATCCAACGGCTGAGTCTGTTTTGTGGACAATTTGTACACTTTATAGCATCTTCATATACGCAAACGTCCTGATGTTTCCTAATTGACTTGGCAACTGTGGCAGATGCGCATAAAGTGACACCACACGGGCTGAAAACGGCTGACAATGATTTGTTCCCACGAGTGAGCAAAGAGGACAATTTTGAGAAAAGCCCAGGTGTCTCTGGAATCATGAATGACAGCCCCGCTGTATTTAGCTGAGAAACCGATGTGCTCTGCAGATCTCGAGGATAACAATTTGCGTTGTATTGTGCAAACAAGAACTGTTTTGGGTACTAAAATTAATTCAATGGGTTGAGTATTTTCTTTCTTCTTTTTTTCCTTCCCAAAACCGGTAGTGTGGATTGATGCTGTACATCACACACAAACCTGATTTGCCAGGCCATGAAGAGGACCAGCCAGGCCGTTCATGGCAGCGCTGAAGGACAGGTAGGGGTCGGACAGGGCGCTGCCCACCAAGTGGCTGGTGTGGGCACTAACATTGCCTCCCTCATGGTCACTGTGAGATGGCAAAGAAAAACAGGCAGCTTGAGGAGAGAAAACTTTTGCAGCAGTCTGTGAATGAAGTAATGGAGTACGAGTCCACTTTTTATGTCGAAAAAGAAAATCCCTGACTCTTCGAGGTTTCAGATTATTTGAAAGCTCCGGCCTCAGAGTTGTACCTGTGGATGGTGAGGTAGAGTCTCATGAGCTCAGTGAACTGAGCATCGCTGTAGCCCAGCATGTTGGTGAAGTTGTGAGACCAGTCTAGGTTGGAGTCGATGGCTCCAATACTGCTGCCTTCACGATAGAGGTTACGGTAGATCTTAGCGGCGATGCAGGGCAGCTTCGCAATCAAGTCCATGGAGTCTTCGTAGACAAACTAAAGGTAAAAGCAGGACATCCGTATTTATTCTCCAAGCATACAGGTTTAATTGCGAAGCATCCGTGAATAAGTCATACCCATTCGAAGCAATGGGTTTGTGTATGTGTGCAGATTCACCTCCCAGTACTTGGTCTTGTGGACGCCCTCAGAATAAGCCCGTGCGAAGCTGCTCTCACTGTTCAGAGCAGTGATGGCAGCACTGAACTGTGACATGGGGTGCAGGTTTGTGGGGAAATTGTCCAGCATGGTGACGACGTGAGAGGGCAGCGCTGCTCTCTTGGCCCACTCTTTGGACACCCAGTTCACCTAGGGAGTAGGGGCACGCAAGATAAATTACTGATACATTGGGCTACAAGGACAAACACACAGAATAAGTGATCAATTTTCCCAAATTTGCAAGCACAGGGTCCCGGGGAGGAATTTCACATCAGGAGCAGATCAGTGAAAATATCTTAAAAACGAGAGCAAAGAAGGGCAAGCTGTTCGAAGCGAAGGGAGATGGCTTATTAATGAGGCCAAACCCCTGTCAATCTTCAGATGCTCATTTGAATCAGAGGGAACAGCTTTAATTTGGCTATGTTCAATTAAATTCAGTTTCACACACACTGGAGCTTGTAATCTTTGATTCTTATACTTGTTTCACTTTTGGCTTCATTTGCAGGCTCATATTAATAATTTTGGCCTCAATATTGACTTAACACAAACATCTTGTGCCTGCTTTTCCAATTATCTTGATCTGATTGATGCTCATCAGTTTGTACCCTTCATCATGACAGCAAACACGGTGCTAAGTGCAACATAAAAATAATAATAATGAGGTAAATCTGCTGCATCCTGCCCAGACAACAAAAGCAGTGATCAGTTCAACACGCACTGATATGTACGAACTGTCACGAGCACATGACAATGCTGCTAAGTTATCAAAACAGTCAAGGTGCTGAAATAGATTTGAGTGATTCTGCCAGAATCTGACGAGCACTGACAGATGGTTAGCGGGCCAAACAGCTGAACAGCCATTGATACTAGCAAATATCGTGACAATGGCCTGTGCTCCTCCACCAGTCCTCACCTGCTCCTCATTGGGCACCTGCCCTGTGACCAGCAGCCAGAATAGGCCTTCGGGCAGTGGCTCATCCCCTCCCGGAGCTTTGGGCAGCAGCTTCTGACACTCTGGAATACTGTAGCCACGGAAACGGATACCCTGCGTAACCACGGTGACCAGAGGAAAATACGACAGTGATGAATATAGGTCAAGATAAGAACCACGGAGAGATTCCAATTTCAAAATGATGAGCCACTTCAGTCGATCGACAGAAAGTAGTTTAGTTGCGCGGTGCACTGGCTTTAGTTAACAATTTCTCTCAGAAACCAGGTGACATTATTGCTATTAGGATATTGATGCCTTTTTTTTCGAATATCTAGCATTTGGTAAGGCCACAAATATTATTTATAATTTCCGCACTTTAAAATAAATCTGTGACAATGACCAAAAAAGTGTTGTAATCTAAGTTTTTAAATTTTGCAGTTATTCTAGTTGCAAAGTTACTAATCAGCTGCTGGTAGGCTGCCTTTAAACATTTTTTGGTTTTCTGTTTAAACATTTAAAACCGTGCACAACATCAAAAGAGTTTGCGTAACTTTTTATAATGTCTCCTGAATACAAGTCTTTCTTCACTCAAATAAATAAATATCTAACTCAGTCACTGAGGAACCAGCCTCAATCAAACAACAGTTTCATTTATTGATGCATATTTTGAGTAATTCAGCTTTTGATTTTAACAATGTGGTGCTTTACTTGGTCAAACTCATGTGGTATTACATTTTTATCTTTAGCTTTGTTGGGTGAGACAGACAACCCACTGACAAGTAATCACCTCGGGAGAGAGGATACTGACTTGAATTTTTCACTTTCCTTTTCATATATGTGCGCGCGCGCACGCACGCACACACACACACACACAATATTCACATTTTAAATCGATGACTAAAATAACTGCTCACTCTTTAAGCCGACACCATGATATAATTTGGCTACACTGCTACACCCTCCTGCCAGTGATAGCAGATCCAAAAAGCCAGCAAGTGGGGTCAAGTGTTGATCGAAGGCTAACCTTCAACAACAGGGAAGGTGAACCATGTATTGAAAAAAAAAAGACAATCACTCTAAAAGCCTCTTCCATATTCAGGTTTTCGTTTCACATAATCGGGACACTGACCTCCTCAGGATCCAACACAGAGGTCTCATAAACCAGACCCTTCATGCCCCTCATACCTCCATAGACCTGTGGAGGAAGACAGGCACAACATATGCACGCAGGAACATTACATACAACGTGTATTACAGTATACATTTTGAGTTTGATGAAGAATTTATGGGTCTCTTTAGCTTAAAAATGGGGGGCTTTGTTGTGATTACGGAGGCTGGAAATGTACGATGAAGACTTGAATGTCTCATGGGAAATAACTGTAGTGTCAGACTTCAGAGCAGCTTTTAATTGTGACTGATGGATGACCGTTCTGTGATACCTGGCAGCAACTAAGACTGAGCAGTCCTAGACAGATTAGGCAGGGCTGAAATGCTACATCAGGTTTAATCTGCAACTTGGTAGATTATCTTTATGCTGCTTCTTAACACAATACAGCAGAATGTGGATCGCTAGCAGCGAGTAGACCAGGTGACCCGGTTTGATCCTTAACCGTTGACACAGGATGTGACAATGTGTGGTTCATAAATTGTGCTGAGGAGACTCACCATATCAACAGTGATCTGCCCGATGTTGTTTTTGCCATACTGCTGTTTGAAGTTCTTGATCCTGGTCTGTTCTTTAGGAATAAGGTCTGCAAGAACATCCTTCAGGTTCTACAAATGCACAAAATTTGATCAACGGCGGCCTTGAATGAAACCTTGAAAAATTAAAAACAGACCTTTGTGTCAATGTCTAAAACGAATATTGATTTTTGTCTCCAAAGGTTACCCAGGTCTATAAATAGTGCTGGAAAAAAAGAGCAACGGTCAGTGTCTTTTCCATAGGCTTCACACTGTTCTGCACTTGGAAACACACACCCTGGGAAAAGAACCATTTAACTAAGCAGATGGCCTTGGAGATAACTGAGTCAACTTACTGTTGTAGAGGCGCTGGCATTTCTGGCAGCCACAAGGAAATAGGAGGCATTCTGTGACACAGAGAAATAAAATGTGGACATTGTTTTAGTACGAAATATTACTCTTTGAGGACATAGCCAAATACATCTGAACTCATTTCAGAGAAAAGAGAGCATCATAGATATCAGACATAGCAGACAGATCTTAGGTTGAAATTGTGCCTAACATTGGGAGAAAACAAACAAAAAAACAAAAGACTTAACACAAATGTAAGGTTAAGTTATGTTTGTACAGCGGTAAGATGCCAATCCATTGGTGTTCTGGCAGGTGAACTGACTTTCACATTAAGAGTGCAGCACATTTTTTTTAATAGCCCTCCACTTGAAATGAATAAAAGATCTTATAATTAATCATCTATAAATCATGACCATCAAAAATCTCTTAAGAGCATATTTTTGTAGCCCTATTACAAATAATCTCCATTTGTGTTCTAACTAAATGCTATTATACTATGGAACATGCATACATGAACAATTAATCAGGAACCAAAATGGGTATCAGAACTCCTCTTCTGTTAGAACAACTTAATTTCTTGTGATAGATGCACTAAATTGACAAAACAGAATTTCCCCCCTTTGGCTCATTCGCCGTCACTTTGACGATGATGCTGGAGTGCGGGTTCAAGGTGTCCATCTGCTCAGCGGCAGCATTTGGCCTACAGTGTGCTTCATGACAAACATCACTATACCCTTTGGTTCACTGGATTATGTTTCCTTGCGCATAATTGTCCATCACATACACAGCTTGAACACACCTGTCTGCAAGCACTCCCTTTGTTACCCCTGGGATACACCTCCTTCTGAAGTACACAAACAGGCTTTGCAGGTCTTACTTACTTATTTTAATTAGCTGGTGAGTCTTATGGCTGTGACATTCCAAAGTTGGAAGTCATACGAATACTACTTCCCAAATTAATGTACTATAATAGCACCAGGATAACACAATTTTACTTATCCAAGCATCTTTAGTTATGAATATAAGTAAAAACTGAACTGAAGCAATGCAAAAAAAGAAGACAAATGGCACAGATCACAAATAGTGAAAATGTAGACTACTATTTATCTTTGAACTATGAGATTGTTGAATGTATTGAATGTATGGTGACTTATGTGCATATGCATATGTGTTTGCACTGTCATATGTGTGTATTTATCTTTCCTGTTTTTTTTTTCCACTAATGTTGCTGCTGCAACACCCAAATTTCCCCTATGGGGATCAATAAAGTATTATATTATCTCATCTTATTGATCTGAGGAACTGATTTGGATACATATTTGTGAATATGACTTCTTCCCCCCCACAGCAAGATGCAGTGGTCCTTACTTTTTTTTTTTTTAGATTATCAGGGAGACAGTCATATTCTGACTAAAACCTTTTTTTTCTTCTTTCTCGTCAGGAAAAAATAATAAATTCACGAGTTTGTTCTTGTTTCCCCTGCATCAACAATGTCCTTAACTAGGATCAACACATGCAAAACAGATTTTTTGTATGCTTGCACTCCTGATATATTCTAAGCAAGTAATTTAAATATGAAGCTATTTGCCAAGAGTTTGCAATGACGGACTGTTGTAAGAAATGGAACAAGAACAAATCATGTGAGAGTGTGCTCTCTCTCTCTTTCTCTCTCTCTTTGATCAGGCCAGCCCAGGTTATATGGTTGCCTGCTAGTAATCTTGTTGGAGGCCGGAGACAGAAGTCATGCCTGCCATAGCTTCTCACTGCAATTGGATTTCGCCGTCAAGCTTATTGAAAATTTTCAATGAATGAGGGAGGAGTTGAGCTGACAGCTGGCTCCAAGCCCTCAGGAATCCCCCTCCGTGGTGACCACAACAGGTTGGAGATGATATTGGACTGACAAGTCATATAGAAACAAAAGGTAGAACGTTACAGCACGCCCAACACACAAACACAGCTGAGACATTACGTAACAGCTCATGGTCTTAAATATGGAGCACCATTTTCACTCAGCCACTCCCAGGGTTCCACAGGCCTGAGGGAACAGCAAACAACTTCGTGTGTGGAAGGGCATAAGAGTCAAAGACACATCGGATATATCAGTGGAGTTCACTCAGGTAATCTAAAGAGTGCACACACCACTACTTGATGAAGGAAACCTGGAAAAAAGGACTTGATAAAATGTCGTAAAAAAGTTATTTTGTTGAAATGTATAAAATTACCGGTCATTAAATTTCTGAAAGTTTGTTTGAAATTTATTGGATTAATTTGTGCAGAATACCCTGCTTGACCAGAGGAATTTGTCAACTTTCAAGGAGGCAAACATGTGTAATGTCTGAATATGGGAATCCAATGATTATTCAGATAGATTTTAAGAGAAAACAGATTTCATAGCCAGTGAATGTTATGTAATAACATCACAAGCAGTGAAATGAAAATCTCTGGGCAAAGATTACAGCTGATAAGAGAGAAAAGCTAAGTGTGGCACAGGTTAGCTGTACATATTTCCAACAAGAAACTGATAACCGGACCGATACACTCCATTACGTACAGAGTTCAAGGAGCAAAACTGGTTTTTCATAGCCTCGACAGCTGTCTGTCGAGTCAATCAGAAGTGACACAGCATGATATGAGGATCATTTAAGCGGAAGTAGTTGGGTTGAGGTCAGTAGGGCAAGATTGTAGGTTAGAGTCACTCAAGGATACTGCCCACATGTTGAGGTAATTTGCTTTAAAATTGATTGCAAATTTATCTGCATAACTATGAACACAACATTATATCATTACATTTTCGGCCTCTTGCGAAAGGCCGATTTTTTTTTCCTACAGTCACGGTAAAGTTACCTCGGCGTTCAGCTGACCTCACTTTGGTCGAAGGTGAGACTCACTTGAAGAAAGACTGCACATATAAAGACGCTTGATAACTGAAATCTTAATTTGAAGGTCAGTGGGGGGGGGAAGGATATACATCGAAAATTGACGTTTAAAAAAGCAACGGTGATGTCTGCGTTTCGTCAAGAGAATTGCGTCCACGGTGCGGACAAAGGAGCGGGATGATGAAGGGCTTTCGACGGACGAACTTATCACGGTCCGGTCACTAGGCAATGATAGTTTCTAGAAACATGCCTAGGCTGTAATAACAGGCCAGAATCGGTAGCTACTACGCCAGCGGCGCCTAACAAAGTGGAAAAACACAGTAAAAGAAAAACAACGGAACGCGTTTTGCGTTCTATAACTCCTCGAAAATGTTTAGCTAATATTAGCACGTCTAGCTCAACGACATTTCACAATGTGGTTGACAGCGCCGACCCGGCTAACGGCAACTAGCTTCCCTACGCCGTTAGCCGGCTATCCTACCGTTAGCTTTGGAGTCCACTCCGCAGCGTTTATTTAGTAAAAGTATTGCCGAGTAGGCGCCTGGCCGTCTTACCTTTGAATTAAGAAGTTTGGGCGCTAGCCTGCTGACACTCAGGAAGGACATTGTGTCTACGTCGAGATGTTATTTCCACTTGAACTGTACAACTACAGGGGCCGCTTCCGATGGACCGCGGAGCTGCTTGAAGGTGCCCCTACCACAGCAGAAGGTTGAAGAGGGATTCGGGCCCGCAACAAGTCGCCCTGTTGATTGGCCGGCGGATCGGATCGTTTCAGTGACGTTAACGGATCTGATTGGCCGGGGCGATATTTGGCGCATGTTAATTGGACGAAGACCCTCCTCCAGACGATGACGACAGCGGTCTGAACAGCGGCTTCTACGTCAGCGCAGCCTATGAGCCAACTGGTTCGAGGGGTCTGTTCGACTGGCCTGGTCCACAGCAGAAGAACAACATTTGACCCCTTACATGCATGAAGCAGCAAGGAGTGAAAAGAAACAAGTTCTTTGGCCAGCTATCACTGCCTACCAGGTGTTTGTTTTTGTTTCATGAGCACCTCCTCCATTCAGATCAATGAAAAAAATTGTTTTCTTCTAATTTGCACATTTATTAGTGGAAAAAAAGGATGCAATGAAGAATGTTGGCTTTAAAAGCGACCTCTCTTTCAAGTATGGCTGCTTGGTGAGTTTATTTTTGCTGTATTTTGAGCCTATGGAGTCATATTCATAAGCAGTTATTGACGTACAAATACTACAAACACTTAAATAAATACTATCATAATAAAAGGGGCTTCTGACATGGTTTTTGCAGGACATAAAATACAATCATCACATTCAGTTTCTTACAATGACACCCAACCCCTGCTTCTTTAAAAAAAACCTAGACTACATTGCTTTTATTTTAAAAGACAAACTGCTGAACAAGGGTCAATAGCAACATGTTTTTTCCTCAGTTTTCCTGGCTTTTTTAAAATGTATTTATATTTTTAAATTCCCATCTCAATCTTTCCTCAGTTGTCTCTGAAAACTTAGTTAAGAGTACCTGCATTTTTGGTAGCATTCAGTAGCAGCATACTTAGCGTCGGCGTTGGCAAACAGAAAGTGCCATAAAACCATCCAGACCCACTTTCCAAAACCTTTTATGAGATACCCTGATCTTTGAGGTCATTCAAAGCAATAACTTTAGATAATATTTCCCATAAACAAAGCTGATATGTTTTTACAGGGATCGAAGTCAGTGTCTTCCAAGTGTTGGAACACAATACATTTTTTTATTTCCCCGTCAAATTGTTCAATTGGAACACAGCCATCGTGATTTATGAAGGTTAAAAAAAAAATCCAAATACAGTACAATACAAAGAATTATTTTCTTGCTGTTGAGAATCGAGGGCATTCTTTTCTAAACAAATGCATGCAATTCTTCTGTACGGTGTGGCGGATGGTCGCTGCGATGGCCGAGAACATTGACAAAAGAAACATTTAAAGTCTTCAATATACGGTACAAGAGTTCAGTAAAAATGAATCATTATCAAAAGAAATACAGTCAGATTTCATGTGGAGTGTACGGACAGAAATGCATACATAAAACTGAAATACAGGTTTCCTTGTTCTCGCAGTCCTTCTTTGAATCAGATTGGATCTCGGTTGCATATTCAGTATTAATCACGATGATGCAAGCTAATAAAATCAGTGGGTCAAGTCCAGTCCATGTATTTGGCACACAATTCAAAGTCAGCGTCTTTATCAAAGTTGGCAACACAATTCATAAAAGACACGCAATCTGATTTTTGCACAGAACCGTTGAGGTTGCGAGGGGCCGACAGGGTGGATAGGTATAGTTTTGCGCATCATTTCAAAATTTAAGATTCATATTTTGCAGCTTAAGAGCTGCCCCAGAGTTTTCATGACTTGAAATTGCATAACTCCAAAATTGATGCTGTTGTGGATATCTTCAGCTGTTAAAAGTGTATGCTAATGTAGGGCTGGGCAATATGTCAATATAATATCATGCTATCATGTCATTAGTTAAATATAAAAAATTGTCGTACATCCTTTTAGCATACCCGCATCAGAAATTCTGATGTGAGGATAAAAATCTTGTAATAAAATCCTATTTTTAGAGGTTTAAACATTCTTAGTAATGTATTGCTGTTTGTATTTTGCTCTGCAATTTCACTTATTAGTTTGAGAGCTGGGGATAAGCTGCAGCAAAAATAAATGACCTCCAAATTAGCAAGACGGTTCTTTGAAATTACAAAGAAGAAAAAAGAAAAATTAAAACTCATTCAAAATGTTGTCAAAATTTGGCCCCAAAAATTGCAAATTGTATACTTCTAAACAGGATAGAAATTCCGACAAAGATGATCAAATAGATGGTAAACCAGAAGGATTAATAGATGTTAGTGTTAAATTATTTGAAAATTACCTAAGAATAGAAATACAATTAATCCACTGCATAGAAACTCACTCAATTAAAATGTGTTGTGTATCTCATGTGCGTTTTTTTCCATATACGGGCTTAATTTACCCATATATTTAGTGCTAAACCAGCAAATTGAAAAAGGCACTTCTGCCTTTTGTGATATCATTTTTGAGCCGTATCCCCCAGCCCTACGCTAACACGTCCTACAGCATCAGTGCGGATAACTGACGTCCTTGCCTTGGTCCGGGGCCGTCGGGCAGATTTAGGGAGCAATTTCCACCTGCAAAACAACAAATACAATCTACACCCCCCATCATGCAGCCGATACGACGTGTCTGAATTGAATTTTTTTTTTTTTTGTTATCTTGTAAACGTACACATTTTGTTTGAATGTTGTAAACAGGGCCTCAAGCGTACAGCGGGCAGCAGAAATTATTGTGTGCAACAACAGTACGTCAAACTTTCCAGAAGTCGTAGGAGGTGATTTGATGCGTTTGGTCCCCACTCCTGTGCTCCTGCGCCTGCTAATCCGACCCAAGGAAATGCATAAGATGGTTTACAGTCTTCCACGAGTCCTTCCAGATGAAAAAGGGAGGAGGGAGCCCCCCCCCCGCCTCAGTCATCTTCCTCCTCCTCCTCCTCTACAGGTTCCAAGAGGACGCTGTGCTTCAAGCAGGACTGGAGGTAGTTCACCACTGTCCTCTGGAAGTGCTGGACGCTCCGCGGCTCCCTCAGGATGTGGCCCTCGTCCGGGTACAGCTGCAGGGAGTAGTTGGCCTCAACCTTCACCAGTCGGCTCAGGAGCTCGGCGCTGTGCTGGAAGTGAACTCGGGCTTTTGGGCGAGAACACACACGCGCACACGCAAGTGAGAAGTTGGAACAGAAAAGCCTTTGAAAGCGGAGAGGGAAACTGCACGGGAGCGTACCATCTGCGGTTCCGTGGAGGATGAGAAAGTTCTTGTCTTTTAGCTTCCCCACCTCCTCCAGCAAAGAGGCCGTCTGAAAAGACACACCGAAGCAACATGAGCGGTTTTCATTTACATTTTGACGCCTGGAAGTGATGCAAGCTCGAGTTTCGGTAAAAATTTGAATAAAAGTAAGAGGAAGTGATATTTCAGGCCGCTTCAATAGAGTTTTCTTTTTTTTTTTTTCTAGTAGGATTTTATTCTCGCATCACTGGTTTCGTTTCAGTTTAATTTAAGTGCTCGCAACGTCTCGGATGAACAATGCCCTGAACTGCATACCTTGTATCAAATGACCGACAGACGTGTTTAACATCGACTTTACAATAATAACCTTATTA
Source organism: Fistularia tabacaria (assembly GCA_901007705.1). NCBI lineage: Eukaryota > Metazoa > Chordata > Actinopteri > Syngnathiformes > Fistulariidae > Fistularia > Fistularia tabacaria. Next base: position 41,018 of record CAAKHD010005742.1, read on the forward strand.
ATTCTATATCAATAAATTCATCTATCTGGGGTCTTTAAAAAATAATGTTGACAGACAGAGGAAAGCCCGGATCGATGATAGTCATTGGTAAATCTATAGCAGACACTAAAGCTCCAGCGGACAATGAGGCAACGGGAAACTAGGAACAGTAAATAGAAGGAGAAGAAAAAACACAATAAAAGCAATAATGGAAAAACTAAAATGATAATAAAAATAAGGGTGATAGAAGACTTCACATAAAAAGCAGGGTTATAAAAGGCGTCTGATTCTTCCAGCCCCGCCTCATCCTGTGTTTCTCTATGACCATGGGAAGGTTAAAATATATTTATACAGAATATAAAGTTTTTAGACTGGTAACAGGGCCAACTGCACTAAGAAATATAGAATGGAGAAGACATTCCATTAAATGCGAAACCAAACATGTTGCTAATGCTGTTTCGGAGAAGTGCTGATTCGACTTCCTGGTCGTTCGGGAGGCTTCCGATTTGTGGTCCAGTTGAACTTGTTAAAATTAATGAGGTGAACAAATGATTGGACAACAAAATGGAACCATATACGGGATTTACAGCAGGGGGCTCTTGTATTGGACTTCATTAGTTTAGGGCGATTAACTTGTGCTTAAGTGTGCAGCCAAAACTATAAACACTGCTAACTAGCTAAATTAAAAACCCGGGTTGGAATAATTGGGTCCCACCGAGTAAACATGCTCCTCCTTCGCCGGAAGGCCGAGGTACCTCTCTGAGAATGCGGCGCCTGAAAAGAGCAGGGATGGTCTTTAAAATCCAAAACAATCCCGCAGTTTCATCACAATTGCCGCGATGGGCTCATCCTATGAATAATTAACGACATAATTTCAACTTACTATAAAGCCTGAAGTCAGTTATGGGAGCCGCGGCGACTGTGCATTGAAAGAGCTTGTCTGTTGCTGCTAGCATCTTGAGCGTTAAGTAGCCACCGAATGCCTGCAGGGAATAATGAAAATAAAAAGACGGTAAAACAAAGAATGATGTTTTTAAGAGGATAAAGTTCCGTGAGGAGTCGGAAGCTTTGAATGAAAAATAATCGGACCTTGCCATACAGGACCACGCGACGATCATCGATATATGGTAGTTTCATCAGCAACCTGCGGACATGCGATAAAGTCGATCGGCTATCAGATATCGCGCTCATACATCTTGTTGCGCAACACGGCGTTGTTACACAAGCGCACTCACTCCACGACATCCAGGTGATCTTTGACTCGAAGCGAGCCGAGCTTGCGGGGATCCACGACCGTGGTCTTGTGTCCACGGCCCACCCCGCTCCTGCCGTCCACCCAGGCCAAGGCCACGTTGTGTGCGCTGGAGAGGACCTGCGGCCAGTCCAGGGCGAATTCCTCCGTCGCCGACTGACGGCCCGGTAGCCCGTCCCTTCAGGACGAGACGGACGAGGTCAGCTGTCAGGAGAGGCGGGGATCATAGGTTGCAACACGGGCTACCGGCAGCTGTCTGTGCTGTGACACTTACACAATGACCAGGAGGGGATGCAGGTTGGCCTCGTAACCTTGAGGTAGAGATAACTTCAAGTGCAGATCTGAGGGATACCAAGCAAAGTCAAAGGTCTGAGAGCATTTTATGGCTGTTACATGGACATAATTAAAAAGATGTATCAAAAACATCTGAAGTACGACGAGAACCCAGCACAGCACGAAGGAACTTTTACTTATTCAATAGACGAACAAAGTCGGGAACTGGCAAATACAATTAAAAATCACCAACTGTCTTATCCAAATTTGGAAAAAAAAAACTTCAATTTTTTTTTCTAGAATCTAAAATAATTCACATCAAAATCCCCAAATTATTTTGCAAAATTCACAGAAAGAATTAAAATGCAAATTGTGTTTATATTAAACTAGAGAAAAAGAAGCTTTACATCAACAATCAAAAACTACATTTGCAGAGCGAATAAACTAGTAAAAAAAATAAATTACTCTTAACTTCATTCAAAAATTTTATTTTGCAAACGCAAAAATTTTCAAAGCATTTCTATGGAAAAAAAACACCACCAAAATTCCTTTTTTTTAATGGCAACACTTGCTGTTGGATTGCTCAATAAAGACATAAATCAAGTGTAAAAGAGAGCATCTGGCACTGGGTCTTGAAGGCAGCAAGACTCACACTGCCACAACCTTAATCAACCGACGGAATAAATTCATGCGTTGTTTGCTAATTAACAACACTTTTCCCTTTGAGGCAGCGGCGGCGACTGCTGCCGGAGCAGCGGATTGTCGCTGCTGGATTTGGAGCGAAGCTTAATTACCGGAGCGTAATCGCCAAATTCTATTAATGTGGCCGACACCCAAAAATACCCCACGATGACACTTCCTTTTTGGGGGGAGGGGAGGACGCTCTCGGTACCGTAGTTGTCCGCTGGGATCGTCCTGAACAGATTTTCGGGGAGCCTCTTGTCCTGCAGAGCTCTGGAGAGGGGACTGTTGTCCTCCAAGACGACGTACCCTGCAGGGAAAAGAGACCCCAATGTCACTTTTTATTTTAGTGGCAACATCAAGAAGGAGACTTGAGGTCACGGCTCATGTCAGAGGACGTCGTACTAGGAGGTTCAGTTAGGGGGCAGTGTTCACAAACGTGACATTCATGGATCTGGTCTGCTTGAAGATAACGCCCCTGGAAGGTTGCTACAGGAAAAAACTTTATGTCTGCCTGTGTGTGCTTGTGTGTGTGTGTGTGTGTGTGTGTGTGTGTGTGTGCGTGCACGTGTGTGTGTGTATTATTACATCATTAGTCAGGCGAGGCGATGTTACACTCACTAGAGGGCTCCTTTGTACTGTGAACTGTCACTTTAGGGACTCCTGGGCCTGGGGGATTGTTTCAGAAGACAAGATTATTAAAAAAAGAAACGTGTCTGTGTAAAGTTGTGTGTGCGTACGAGTGTGTGTTTTTACAATTTCTCTCATTTTTTTTTTTTTTTTACCAAGGCAGTAGAGCGTGAAGTGCGTTTGATTGGGACTGAATTCAGCTTTGAAGAAGTGACATCCATCTATGAGGTCACAGGAGATGCACTGGCGGTGAAATACGCCGTCCAGATCCACGCTTGTAAGCAAGAGAGAGAGATAGAGGTTATTGACCACAATCAAGAAGAATCGGGCCGTTGGGGTTTGATTTGCTCCGGGAGAGGGTCGATTGATCGCGGAGATATAAAGGGGAAGTATCAGTGTCTGGAGACAAACTACACAGGCAGCGGACTTTTCAGAAACAAATTGAGTTCAATAACGTTAGACGTAAACGGGGGCCGGGCCCGGGCTCCATCCCTCCCCAGCGCAACGGCAACTAATTTGATCCCGGATTAATCACACTGCCGGAGCCATCTTCACGCCTCCCTGACACTGAGCTCACTCCCGAAGCCCATAGGCTATGCGAACCAATCAAAAGATAGAGAAAGCCACGGGGCCGGCGAGGAAACAGAGCACCGCGTTTGTCACAAGTGGGACCATTTGTCCGGTCAAGACTCTTTGGCGATTTGTCAGCGGAGACAAATGGATGTTCTGCGCCGAGGACTTTAAAAGGGGATGGTCCGGGCAGTTCTCAGGAGTATCAGGGAGTAACTGACAGAAAGGTTAATGGCACAGAGGCGGAAAATAATAGTCGGGGGAGGGGATTAACAGAAGTAACGGAGGAAACAAACAAGCAGAGGTAAACAAGAAATCCGATGCAGCTCCACCGATCTGACCTTTAGTTTAATAATGTACGGATTTATTTTTTGTTATTGAATGTCTGTGATCATTGAATTCAATAATAACTCCCTCTTTGTTTTGGACGCTCACTTTTTATACGTTTTTCAAGACTTATATGACGTTTTTTGAATGTATGTTTTTTTTATTGCACATTTAAATAATGAACTGGACGACAATGTTTACAGACGACATTGTGATTTGTAGTGAGAGCAGGGAACAGGTGGAGGAGAGGTGGAAAGGATGGGAATGAAGGTAAGCCACAGCGATGGCCAAATATAGGTGTGTGAATGCAAGGAACCCAAGTAGATCTTTGAGGCTACAGGGTGTGGCGATGAAGAAGCTGGTTTTTAAGTGACGAGGTTCAACAGTCCAAAGTAATGGAGAGTTTGGAAAAGAGGTTAAGAAACACCAGGTGGAGAAAAGTCAGTCAGATGTGATAAAAGAGTATCAGGGTGGATAGGATCAGGAATGAATCCGTCACAGTTGGAGTTGGAGATGTTCCGGAGATAAAGTCGGACTAAGATGGTTTGGACATGTGGGCGGGGGAGGGATGGTGAAGCTCTGGGTAGAGGGACGCTGGATGGAATAAAAGAGGACATGAAGTAAGCTGGTGTGAGAGAAGAGGCTGTAGAGGAAAGGGTTAGACAGAGGAAGATGATTGGCTGTGGAAACCTCTGAAGGGAGCAGACTTACATATCTTACGCTTCTCCATCCTCCTGCTAATTAGAGCATATTTAATTCTAATCTAATTTTCTATCATTTCATTTTCGTAGTTCGTGTGACACATCTTTTCTCTGTGACACATTTTTTGGGTCACTTTCAACATGTGTGACTGATTGAAAGAAATCCAGCGGTGTAAAAGTTCCTGTCTCATGACTGAAGCGTGACGCTCACTGCTGAAGGCCTAACAGTGTGAGTCTGTTCAAGACGAGTCTCACGGTGGGAACCGACAACATGAGTTGCGTAAAACTTGAACTTGGCACGTCAGGGTATTTTAGCATTGTATAAAACACCCTTCCATTGAAAAATACACAACAACAAAAAATAAGACAGAAAAGAAAGAAGTTTTTAGATGATCTAAAAAAAAAAGACATGTCAGCGAACTTAAGGAAGTTGACATAAAGTTGCACTTCAGACTCAGTATTCTTTATTTATATTGGGGGATGCAATTAGAACTACTAAAATGAACTCAAAAAATAATATTGAAAGAACTGACTTTTTAAGCATCTGTTTCTGTGCAAAGCCAGCCCTGCGCCATATTAATATCTCAAAGGTTATTAATGAAAATAATAAAATTTAACTCTGCTCCGGTGTGTAAATTACTGGAGTCACGAAGCTGCTTACAAATTCAGTCCAAAATCAGTCTTGCAGCTTGAAAGGCGCAGCCAGGTACAAAGAATAATTAAATCAAAAATTTAAAAAATCAGCCATTCACCTTGATGGATTTGAAAGCATGGAAGTTGATGGTGTGCAGGAATTGCAGATGTTGTATTAAAAGCAGGGACTCTGAATAACAAATGATCGTGAAAAATAATTGCGCCTATTAAATTATCATATTTTGAAGTTCAGTTATTAACATGATGAAGTTGCAGGGGAAATGTTGGTTTTGAAAAATGTTTGAATTTAATTTTTAATTTCTTTTATGGGGGCATTATGTAAAAAAAATAATAAACTAAAATAAAATAAAATAAAATAAAAAATATATATAGGTATATATATATATATACCTATATATATACACACACACACACACATTTTTTACGTAATGTACCCAATAAAAAAAAATTAGAAATTAAATTCAAACATTTTTCAAAACTAACATGTCCCCGCCTACTTCAACATGTTAATAACTGAACTGCAGAATATGACAGAAACTCCATCACTCCATGTTTTTCGACTGGATGAATCATCAGGTCACCCGGGGGGTTCACGAGGGAAGAGCAAGAAACCAATCAATTGATACATTTTCAACAATGTCCAGCAGGATATGATCCCGTTTTAGCAGAAGTACGGCATCTTACCTGTAAAGGTGTCTGCTCTGTCGAGACTCCTCCGTGCTCAGGAAGTAGCTGATGAGGACGAAAAGAGACAACCGTCAGGAAACACTGATCGGGACATGGGGATTTAACTGTATAGTTTTGGTTTTCCTGGTGAAATGTGGGGGTTAATTCACTATCCCGGTGTGTGTGAGGGTTCTCACACATCCAGGTTGTCAGTTCTTATTATGACAGGTATGGACATAGAGATGTTTCATGTCGCACCCGTGAGGCTTCAGACTGTGGGGAGTTTGCGTGATGTAGTTTCTGTGGTCAGGACTGGGCGACGGTCAAAGATGAAAGGGTTCGTCAAGTCGAGCCAAGGCAGATTGGATTTGTATGGCGCCAAATCACAACGTAGTTGTCTCATGACACTTTCCATGCCGGGCAGGTCTGGACCACCACCCTTTAAGATGATTGACAGAAACCCGACGTTCCCCCCTTGAGCAAGCTCTTGGCGTCAGCGGCGAGGGAACATTACCCTTGACCAGACAGAATCCTCAGACAGATCCCAGCTCAGAGTGAGGGCGGGCGGGCCTTCTGTCTCGACCGGTGGGGGTTGATGTACCGTAACAAATCCGAGCAGGTACACAAGAAGTCCTCGGTTTTTCGACGTCCTCGACGGCATTTCGTGGTTACCTCGCCATCTCCCATTAATTTTTTAAGAAAGGAACTCGTTGGTGAGCTGAGTGTACAAATCCAGTCTTTTGTCATGTAGCGCTTTACGAGGAAGACGGCTTTGTTTACATTCACAGGTTATACTTTCCATTTTGTTTGTGTTGTTTTTGTGGAAACTTTTTTGCCCTTTGTTAGGGCTCCCAAGCATGAGGTAAACTCCTACTGATGGTAGTGCTTTGAAGAAAAAGAAAGCCATCTCCTTGGAAGTGAAATTCCAAGGAGACAATCCTGCCTTACCTTAAAGCTAGATAAAACCGCCTCTTTGTTTTTTCTCGAATAAACCTAAACTCCAACAAACTTTTGAAATTCAAGTAAATGGACAAAAAATTCAAAACGTAAATGAAACAAAATATCTCGAGCTACTACTTGACTCTAACCTCTGTTTTAAAATTAAAAACTTGGTAACCAACTCAAATTTAATCTGATGAACTATAAGCATCGCCGAAATTCATTAACAAACGAAGCCTCATATACATTTTGAAACACTATGATTGTCCCACATCTTTTGTCTTTTGTATTGCATGTCCAGTTGGTCCCAGGCATGGAAAACGTCTTTAAAACCACTTGAATCATTGTACAAAAGAGCCCTGAAAATACATGATAAAAAGACTCGCCAAAACCATCATTGTAATACACTCGCCAAATATAAATTCTCAAAATTTTGAAAACCTACTCAAATTTAATCCAATTTCTACTCTGTTCAAAATAATTCACAACACAGCTACTCCCCCATTGAGAAAATTTGTCACTCTGAGTTCAGACAGAGTTGTTCGATCCACACGGTTAACCTCCAGAGGAGAGTGCAGGGTTCCAAGTTGTAGAACCATGTTTGGGTAGCAATCATTCTCTCATATAGCCATAGGCCTTTGGAAGACTCGACCGAATGAAATAATCTCATGTACAAATTACTGCGTGTTTAAACGCCTGACTAAAAAAAGGTTATTGTCACAACAAACCTGTATGCATTGAGTAACTGTGATACTGTATGAATGGTTGAGTGAATGTTTGACAGTTTCCTGAGGTGGGACTGATTTTAAAGATGTGATTGGAATAATGATTGTCTCTATGTGTATGAATTTTTATAATCTCATGTACTTTTTGTCAGTGTAATATCAACCTATCCAGGGACGATGGGTGACAATTAGCATTCTTTTGCTATAACCTGGCACATGGCATCTCTTCTTGTCATAGACTAATGTCAGTCGTGCACTGTCCCTGATCAAATAAAAAAGAAAAAAGAAAAAGAAAAAAGAAAGATTCAATAAAACGCTTTGAAATGGGGGAAACACCGCCGAACATCTGCCGGTTGCTTGGCCTAAGTCGCTCGACTGTCTCGGCGATCGTCGGTGATAAAAAGCGTATCCTTGAACATCTGAGTTCCAATTAAATGTGAAATCGTACAATTTGAGCGATAGGAATGGAATTCCGACGTACATTGAGAACCTCTCGAATACCCGAGACTCCCCACAGTCTATTAGAATTGAAGAAGCCTCTTGGATGAGCGGTGAAACGTCTTCAAGGGGTCCATTATACACGATAAGATCTGACAAGGATTAAGAAGCTTTATGAGATATAGAATACAAAAAGAGCAGACTTTAAAACATAAATTAATTTTATTTAAAAAAAAATCGAACTTTTTAATTAATGATAAGTTCAAGTTTCCCTTTGCAGCAAAACTTCTTTATACCAGTATAATACAGTGGATTTTGACAAAGCTCAGCAGGTATTATGATATGTAAATTTAATGTAAAGTATACTGAAGCCGAGGCTTAAATCCACTCAAGCGTTTCTCCCTACGGCCACTAGGGGGTTCACTGAGCCCACTGAACCAACGCAAAACTGCGTCTGTGCCTTCGGCTACCTCATAACTATTCAAGAACATCATCATTTATTAAACGAATCTACACATATTTACATAATGCTGTGTGTTAATAACATCAAGGTATCACATGAAATGTTCCGAGGCACCGTCAGTGATGCGTGATTCAATAATTAAAGCGGAAAAAAAAAGCAGTAAAACAGAAAAAAATAGTTAAGGTTCGGTTTGAGGGCAGAGAGCGCCGACGGCCCGAGACTTGTTGGACCGAAGGGTCTCGTTTGATCGACTCGATTCGATTCTACGCTCACACCTCGGCCAACTGCCTCACTGGGGGGAGGGGGGGTTCTTTCCCCAGAAGGATAAAGGCAGACTTAAGCAATAATCTGAGGTCGAGACAGTAATCCTTAACCCTGCCGTACCTAAAGTGAAGCCCCAAAATACCTCCAATGACCTCTTGACCCCAAAATATACATAATAAAAACAGTTTACTACCTGCTCCTCGACAGAAACGTAGTGTGTGTGTGCGTATGTGTTTGTGTGTGTGAGTGTGTGTTTGTGGGTGAGTGCTTTGGATGCTTAGAGCTCTAGGCCAAAAACAATCAACTGCAGATATTCTTACTTTGCGTTGTCTTTTGTATAATGTTTTGTATTTATTAGCATAACATTAATTTAAATGGGGCACAGGCAATCAAAAATGATGCAGTAAATAAAATCCATGATTTATTTTATTTCCATTAACGGTGAGAGTAGGATTAAAAATGAAGGGGTGTAAAAACTCAAGATGAGAAATTATCGGAATTAGGGTTTGGATAAACTGGTTTCATGGGAACCTGCACGCCTGATGATAAAATGCCCCAGCTGAGGTTATCCAGAGTTGTGGCTCTCTGCGAATCAAAAGTTTGCTTTCTAGCGTGTCCCTATCCCGCAGCAAGAGATCATTTTAATGGCTGGCACTGATCTGCTCCCGGGCCACGTCATTGTACATTCATAGCGAGGGGCCGTGGGCTGCGGAAAAAAAAAAAAAGCCCCGGGGCTTGATTTAACACCGCAATCTCACGTACATCTTCCCAGCCTTTTCGTCGAGGGCGCAGAGCAAGGTGACGTCCCAGCTCCCCGATGTCAGGAAGCGAGGCGGGACGGAGGGCACGGCGGGCTGCGTGTCACAGAAGTGGCGGAAAACAGAGGCGTGAGCGGGAGGACGTGCTGGGCAAAAAATAGCTGCAGGAAGGGAGAATATGCACGTCCGAGGAGGACTCTGACAGCTCGGTAAACCACAAGCCTGACAGAAAACAGAACTCAATACTTGTGACATAACACCCCCAGCCCCAAGGGCATCATTAGGATTTGTTCACTCGTCCTGCTTCCGTGTGAACCAGCTTCATTCCTTTAAGGATAAACAGTGTAAACAGACATCAAATGTCTGTGTGAGCGCGGAGGGCGGCGGGGAAGGGGGATTACACGCTGGAGTAAAAGTTAACCGCCCCGCGGGTGGGGGGGACCGACCTGGGCAGAGAGGCCGGCGACGTGGTGGAACTCCCCCCGAGCGCCCTGCTTGGCAGGCAGGACGGTGTAAAACACCAAGCCGTCCGTCGAGAACAGCGGCACGTCCTGCTGCGCCGAGGGGAAAATGAAGGAAGTTAACGGGAGGTCAGCTGGGATGGAAGCGGGGAAATATCATTAAGTAATGAGAAAATGTACCTGCCGCTGATTATGAACAATATCCATGGTCATTTTGTGTTTCTAGAAACAAAACCCAAACAGGGGAGAGTGTTATTCACATTTAAATTAAAAAAAAGAAGTAGTACCGTATACACGCATTAATCTTTTTTAAGTTTATGAATTTCTGAATAGCCCATTAATAAGGAATTAGCCTCGGTTAAATTGATACTGCAAGGATTTCACGCTAACGGGAACAAGCCGGGGTTCTTTCTTCCCACTCGGTAAAAAAAAAAAAAAAAAAAAAAAAAAAAAAAAAAAAAAAAAAAAAAAAAAAAAAAAAAAAGAAAAAAAAAGAAAAAAGAAAAGAAAGAGAAAGGAAGAAAAGAAAAAAGTAACAATTTTTTTTAATAGTGGGAGAGGAGGGGGGGGGGGGGGGGGGGGGGGCGTAACCAGGAGAGGAATGAAA
>CAAKHD010005747.1:7846-19704 GCA_901007705.1 Fistularia tabacaria
AATTCTCGGGACTAAATGGACAGAAGGAGCTAGAAATGGCCTGCTACGGCACAGAGGGATTTCCAGGACTTGCAGAGGAACATCGACATTTTGGTAAAAATAAGTCCTGGGTTCTCCACAGTAGTGCAACACTTCAACCGATCTGATAGTCCATGGTTCTTATTCCCACCATGCAGAACATGAATGCATGTCGTCCATGTCTTCTTCTTCTTCTTCTTCTTCTTCTTCTTCTTCTTCTTCTTCTTCTTCTTCTTCTTCTTCTTCTTCTTCTTCTTCTTCTTCTTCTTCTTCTTCTTCTTCTTCTTCTTCTTCTTCTTCTTCTTCTTCTTCTTCTTCTTCTTCTTCTTCTTCGGTGGTGTGTTTTTTATTGTGGTCCTTCAGGTGCAGATCTCTCCAACCCGAGCCCCACCGTGGCCCCTCAACGCCTGTGGGAATGCACAGCTAAAATGTTCCCCCGGAGGAGGGGAGCTCCTGGAACTCAATTTGAGCTGGACTTTTCAATGCAAAAGCGGCTACTTTATCTGAAAAATTGTCCTTACTGAAACAAAATATCAAAAAATATACGGTCCTTTACCTGTTGGTCCGTCACTGATACCCTAAAAGGCCCAAAATCCTCGGTTCTTGCAGGCGTCAGGGAGTTACTATGGAAGCCGCAGCTGCTTTTGGAAACGCTCCTCACCAGGGGGGGTCGCGGCACGTCTCAGTTTATTGTGGGAACGAAGGTTAATTAGTTTCAAACCCGAAGTGTTTTCTAAAAACTAAAACATTTTGAAGCGTGTGATGGTATTTAGTTTCAAGGCTGCGTTTCAAACACGTACATGAGAGAACAAATGAAAAGTCTAAGATCTGGGTTTTTTCATCCAGGCGTCGTCTCACTAAAAACAAAGGCTGAACTCAAGAACCCGCAGAAAACACTCGTTCTTCAATCAAACATGGAGTTGTAATTTCCAAAAATCAAAGGGGGGGGTCAGTGAAACTGCCTCCGCTAAAAGCTACTAAAAATAATTCATTTTCAGCCTTTGGATATCAGAACGCTCTTCTGGAAAAGCGGTGAGAAGCCTTTACAAGCTCCGGCAGGCGGAGGAAGGTGCGCTTCGGCCAGCGACGATGTGACACAAAAAGAGGAACCGTTTAGAGGAACATAAATCGTCATCTTTATGATCTACTTGTAACATGAATAAACGCCGGGTTAGACGGCCGTAGACGTACAATCCACGGACATATATATGTATTTCTTTTTTTTAGAAGCACAACAGGAGGACAGTAGAAGCAACGATGACGAAGGTGAGGAAGAGCTACGACATCGTCGGATAAAGACTGAAGACGGATGTTCGCCGCTGACGAGCAAATTACGCAGGAGCTGCGAGCAACTTGAGCCGATTCCACAAAAACACAAACAAATCCTACTATTTCCCCAGGTGCTGTTTTTACCTGACATGAATATTTCGGACTTTGTCGTAAAGCATTCTCTCACATCGAGCGTGTATTTAACTGAGAATCAGCAGATTCGATCCATTTTCCATTAGCCTGCACGTCTATGTGTCGCTTTGTGACCGAGGCAGTGAAATAGCATCATCTGCTCAGTTTGGTAGCGACCAGCTTTCCCGCCAGTCGTCCTGCAGCCTCCTCTGGTCTCAGATCCTGTGGGATGTTACAAGTGGGAGGCCTTTCTTCTTTTCTCCTTCCAATCCCATTTTGCCAAAAAGCCCAGACGGGAATGCGGTTACGCTAAGGTGAGGAGCAACAAGCAATAACCTTGAAAAAGCCGGCCAATCACAACAGAGTAGGCTTCATGAAATAAAAATGCGCAGCCGATGACAAAGATGGATTAACTTCACGGGGAGAAAGTCTTAAGAATTCAATAACTTGCCATTATTATGTCCCGGACCATCAACAAGTCCCCAGCAGTCCAACAATCTGAGGATTCTGTGTGGAAACAATTTATGCACAGCCTGTTTTTGTTTTATTTTTTATGATCATTAGGTTGCACAATTGGGAAAAAACCTCAGAGAGACGCGTTACATGTTTTTCAAAATGTCTCCGGAGGTTTGGTTTGTCAGGAACACACCAACCGACCCCGTCTTTATTTCCTCTGATTTATCGTCTTTTTTTTTTCTTTTCAGTCCGGCTCTTTTCCAACTGGAGACGGAGCATTGCTGCATCCTAAAAAATCCAGTCCTATAATTAGTTTCTCCCGCCGAAGTCATAACCAAACTCTCTACACGCGCTGGTTTGCTTATGAAGTCCGTTTTTTTTGCCGCGACTGAATCATTCTTTGCATGTGTTTGGTCATATTTTACTGCCTCGTACCTTTTCCAGGAAGTGTCCTGAGTTCGGTGGACAGCATCATTCGTCCATCCATCCATCCATCCATCCATTATCTGCTGCTCATCCTCAGTGTCATTCATCGCGTACATTTAGCTCAATAATTATTCGTGCAAAATATGGGCAGTGGTTACTGACAATAGAAGAATACATCTTGAAAAGAGGAGGATACATTCAGCAGGGAAATGCATTTGATCTTGTACTCAGAAATGCGGCTGCTTGACAGAATTCTCCACAACTCCGCTCCCCCTCCTTTACGAGGGTTCTTTCAGTTACGTTCAGAGCAGATGAGAAGAACATCTCCAGCCTCTGCTGGTTCCGATCTGACCGTTCCACTTCGACGCACTGTGTTTGGACAATCAGCGTTTTCATGCACAGCAGCGAAAACACCGGAACTCACTCCCAGCTGGACTGAAAACACGCTCCGAGTATCATGCTTCCTCCCGTGGGCTCAAACAGTGGCTCTGAGTGGACAGGTGCGTCGTTCCAGACATTTAGTGGAAGGTTAATATTGCGGTTTTTATTGATTATGGTATTGTTATATGTCTTGTGGTTTATTGCACAGTTTTATTTAATTTTTTCCAGCTACTAACGGCCAAAGACTACAGATGTAAATTAGCTTGTAGCTTTCTCTGGTGTAGATCATCTCTTCTGTTTAAGATCAATGTTTTCTGCACGCTGTCCGTGTTTCAATAAACTTAAAAAAAAAAAAAAAAACACTTCGAGTGTCCGTCGGTGGTGAAATCGGTGAGGATTCGTGACGACAACGGCGGGTCAGGACGCGGCCCTGCAACTGGCAGAAAGCTCTCGGTCAGTATCTCGCTGGCGGGATGTCAAGCGTGGCTGTTGTCACTGCCTCTTTGTGGAAATTAGATCAAAATACGAACATGCGGCCCGCCTGGTTGACTCGAAGCAGGATATTAAGAGCTTATTTTGAAGTTAATCAAATCATTAGCTCACTTGTTTGTTTTCGGGGTTTTTTTTTCGCTCGGTTTTTCCTCTCCTGCTCCTGGAAGATCAATAAGTCACTGTCGGATCCAATTTGTTTGTTCCAGCTTCTGGCTGGGACGGGGGCCGGCTGCTGCCAGATATCCACGGCCTGTGCTGCCGAGTCAGACCCCGAAATTTTGCACGGCGTAGATCAGGTGTAAGCTCTTACGTCCGGAGAAGCTTCCCTAACAGACGACTTCTTGCTGTTTTCAAATCACTTTCTACAAAGAAACTCCTGATGAAACGCCAAAGCACTGTTTTTGTTTTGTTGGTTTTTTTCTAATTATAAATGTTAAAAACAAGCCTTCAGATCAAATAGTTGTTTTCCCCGAAAAGCCGCGGTTCCTCCGCAGGCTGAGAAGGAATCATGTTATACAATCACCGTTCCAAAAATAAGCAGCGAAGAGTCACGGCGGTGAGATATTTTGTAAATCACAGTTATCAAGGTCTAAATAAACTTCCGGTCTCTGCTATATTTACCCTTTCTAATTCGGGTTTCATCGACGAACGCGTTGTGTTTTCTCGGGACGAGGAGGAACCTGCAAACGCGGAAGCCGTGTGCGCGGCGGCAATAGTTAATCAGAGCGCCGCGCTCGTCTGAACAACACGGCTCTGGAGGGCCACCGAGGGGCTGCAGAGCGAGGCGGGCTGGGATTTAAAGGTATGTGTTTACGCGAAGCGGAGCCCTCCCCGCGCCCCACTGTTTGCAAGCCCTAATCAGGCCGGCTTAAAAGGCGGTTTGCGGCGGGGTCCCCCCGCTGCGCCGGCTCCCGACGAGGCCCCCGTTTCCCCAGGCTACATGTGTGAAGAACGCCCCGCGCATATGATTGCGGGTGAGGGATTGGTGCGCGCAATGTCCACAGCGAACCTCAGCTTCCATCCGAATAACCGGGCCCATTCTTCACGTCATGAGTTTTCCCAAATATGTCGATGTAAGTCTGCGCTATCCTGATATATCTGAAATATTATCACATTACTCTTAGTGTTTTATAGGAGATCTTGTCTGAAGCGGTATCGCTAATGGGAAACTGCGGTATCGTTAACGGTCGCCCAATTCCTTTCGGAATCGGAGCGGATCTACTCACGGTATTATGTGGGGATTTATTGTCACATCCCATGCCTTCAAATCCAAGTCATGTCAGTTTCATTTTTCCAAGGATTCGATTTAGTGAGGGGAATGCGGTAAAAACGTCTAAAGATCTTTTCCATATGGCGTGGCTTTCTCGTCCACGCGATGCGGGCTCGCCATTCCAGTCAGCTCCACGTACTGTGTGCGCAGACGGTCCGCAGTCAGCCACGTATTAAAATGAATCGGTGGATCCCGTACGGAAAGAATTTCACAGAGAGACAAAGAAATCGAGATAAAATTCCGTCTTTCCGAGAGGCTTCTCTTGACAGCTGTGAACTCCAAATAACGGCCTTTTCTGCGTGGCTGGAGGCCGCTATAGTGCCAAGAGAAGATAGCGCGGATGGCTGAGTCACCCGAGTCAAGAGAAAACAAAAAGGAAAGAAAAATGTGGACCACCTCCCCACTCCCGTCCTCGCCGCCGTCCTCGCTTTCTTTCTCTCATCCAAAGTCAAGGAGGAAACTCGTAAAACTGCGAAAGAAACAGCCAATAAAACCACTTGAGCTTTGACACAGTTTCCTGGATGGAGCGGCGGCGGCTCAACGCCGGCACATGCTGACCCACCGGCCTGTTTTTAAGCCCATCAGACGGCGAGAGGGTCTCAACTCCTCTCGAGGAGCAGCATGGCGACGCAGGACGCGTCGGTGAATTGGACAGCGCAGATAAGTAGACATTACGGCGTATTAAAGCGGCTGGGGAAAAAAAAGTTTAAAAAAATGGCCGATGATACTTCTGGATGTGTCAGATTAAAACTCCCCGAACCTCGGACCTGCGCGGCTTCTAAGCCGGATGTGTGTGTGTCCTGCAACCGTGAACCCGAGCTGAACAAACCCCCCCGGGGCCTTAGAGTCTGGTGACTCCCGGCGTGACACGACACGTTAACCTCCCCGCAAATACGTATGCAAACCTTGAAATCCAGCCTCAATACAAAAAAAAATGTACCCGGGCTGACCAGCATGAGCGGGGCTTTCAGCAAAGACCCACCGTCAAGGGGAGGGAAGAATAATATGCACCATACAGAGTTCTGCTCCGGTACACCGCTATCTTTGTAAAAGGATCCCGGCACTGTCCAAACACAGACCAAATCCAATTTAAATCTGTTTTTCTCCTCTTCTGTGACTACATATCACAAAAAGCAGGTTCGGAGTGAGGTTTAATGCGGCCGTTAAATGAGCGGCAGACGGTATCTAAAGAGACAACTGCGTCTTTAAACTCCCCGATAAAGAACGCCGTCTTTGTGCGTGTTTTTCCAGACCAATTTTCACAAGCGAGCCCCCCCCCCCCGTCTGACAGGATTCACATGCGGCGGGTGCATTGCTGGGTCATTTAGATGCATTCTCATGTTTTAGAAGTCTGTGCATTCGTGTCTGTGGCCGAATTTACAATAAAGGTCACGACTGGCTTCTATAGCACAATATCTGCGTCCCCTGCAATGCCGTGTGTGATTGTCATCTTATGAAGTCGTACCGCCGGACTATATATGGAGCTCCTCGAGTTTATTTACCGTGGCTTACGAAAGGATTCGTACCCCTTGAGCTTTTCCACATTTTGTCACGTTGCGACCACAAACATTAATATATATTTTATTGGAATTTTTGTTGAAATTGTGGAGTAAAAAGAAAGTTATACATTATTTATTTATCTATTTTTTTTTTTTTTTTACGGATAAAAGACTGAAAAGTGCGGTGTGCAAAACCACTCAGCCGCCCTAAATCAATATTTTGTGAAACTGCCTTTTGCCGCAATTACGGCTGCAAGTGTTTTGGACTGTGTCTCTACCGGCTTTGCGCATCTAGAAAATATTCTGAAATGTTCCAAGGTTCAAGGGGTGTGAATACTTTTCCAAACCACCGCATGCTCAGTGTTAAGTACCCAGACCGAGCCTGCGGCCCACCCTCTGCTTTCACTTCCTGATTGATCCCCACGTTTTCGGGGAGCTTGCAGCTGAAATTGCAGCGGACCAAGCACTGGAAGTCGTGCTCGAAGTCGTGTGAAAGGATCGGAGAAGACGAAGACGACTTGGCTTAGGTTGACAGACCGACAGGCCGCAGTGTACTGTGCTGCTTCTTTCTGTTGTCTGGAACTCTGCACCGTCCCCTCGCGGATGCATTGGTCAACAACCATGGCGACGCGAAGGAACCCTGGGAAGTACGTGGGCAGCGACGCTTGAAAACGTTCGAAACGGACGCTCTTATTTACGTACGAAGCGCGAGCTGGTTTGGAGAAACCACGTCACGTTGGAAAAACATACTAGTTCCCACATGAGTGAAATGTTTAGATACATTAAGAGGCCTGTTAAGAGTGATGGGAGCGGAGGCGGACGCATCCGGACACCACTGATCCTCGTCATCGCTGTGTTTGTAAGCTATCTTCATCACGTACCGGCAGTCGCCGTGAGTTACCGCCGTCTCTCTGCATCATGAAAGTGCATCTGCTTGAGAAGCAGATTACGGTGAAGAAATTTAATGAAAACAAGTTTATCCGGCGTCTCGCTAAACTGTGGCTGCCGAATACGAAAACCTTGACCGGGATTATCCGAGGCGTGTTTTAAGGGTGATCTAACAGCAACAACAGGGACCTCATGGCATTAAGAAGCTTGCATCCACCTGAATGTAAATTCAGACGTTACCTGACCGAAATGCAATTCAGGAAATTGCCTCATAGCAATATAGATTTGAAGACCGGTGGGATAAGCCCAGCAAAACATCTTCAATTCAGCATGTGGGCAGGCCTGGGTTCCTGCTTTTGTTATATATTCTGCCAGAAGGTCTGCATGTTCAGCAAGCAGGCCAGCGAACTCCAGTTAAGTCAAATAAAAAGGCCTAAAACAGCGAGCTCTTTTTTTCCTGAGCGTCACAAGGACATTCTGCGAAAGACAAGAGGAAGGGCAACGATGCTGCCTCTGAGTTCAGTGCGAGCCTCCGTCTCCACACCATGTCGGCTCCCGCCAGCCGTTACGCCGCTACATCAGCGACCCGAAAAAACAAAAGACTTACCGTTTTTTTTTGTTGTTTTTTTTTAATAAGATGCCGCGCATCCAGAAGGATCTTCGTTATAAATGCCACAACTCATTAGGCTAATTACGCTATCACACATCCACGCCGCCGCTAATAACAAAGTAGGAAGAGAGACGGGGGCAGGGAGGAAACCACAAATCTCCACGTGAGGACGGCATTCTGGCAATTAGCGAAACGAAAAAACATTAAAAGCTCAGCACAGAATTCCGGAGCAAAATAATTAAACAAAAAATGGCGGCAATAGTAATTCCCTCATACTTTTTGCAGTTTTCAAAGTCTATGGCCCCCATATGAGCTCCGCGCAGAGGCAGGAGCAGCGGTGGAGCGGACGGCTATTAAAACAAGACCGCTATTTGTGCTTTTCTGCATAATTTGAGCCGCGGCGGGAGACGGTGACGAGTCGGAATTAATTGCATTTACAAAAAAAAGTAACAAGGTGTGTTTCGTCTATCTCTTTGTGAGCGGCCTCCCGCCGAAGACAGGAAAAAAAGGGAAAATCCAACTTCAAAATCAGCCTGCATCCCCAGAATACAGAAGAATCGGTATCTCACATGAACTGGCAACAAGCTCTTTTAACAGCACTCGGCTCGCTGAGAACAGTGATCACATCATTTTAATTGGATATTATTCAGATTTCAACGCCGAGCTCGTTCTACCTCCTCCGAGTTAAGCGGCGGAAAATGCAAGTTTCTGTGTCGTGTTTCTGTTTTTCTTCTATTCCCCACTCTTTGATCACGTAAAGACTGGAAGTGCTGTTTGATTGGACACATTGATATCTCAACCGCTGGAGTTGGAATGGCATCAATGCTCATCTGTCATCCCTGCCGGAGCCGCTGCGCCCCCCCCATCCGCCGGCTCAAAAGGCTGTAATGAGCACCTTAGATGCATTTTGGGGGAATTAACACCTTGAAATAATCCTATTTAATGACGTGTGATTGCAAAGCTATTGCATGCTCTCTCCGTGTTTCTGCGCGGGTTCCTCCGGGTTTTCCGCCCCCCGAAAAAAAAAAAAACAACAACCCATGCACAGGGTTCATATTGGAGACCTGAAAATGTCCTGAGGTGTGAAACAGCGAGTGAATGGTTGCACGTCTCCACGTGACAAGGGAATGAAAGAGTGATTGTCGAACGGCTAGAAGTGGCCCTGTGATAGCCAGGCGACCCGTCCAGAGTAGAGCAGTGACGGTCGGTGAGGTTCATGGCTGGTGATCATCACAATCCGTGGCTCCTCGCAGCCGTTTTATGATCGCTCAGCACAAAAACCGGTAACGCACATCCAGTTGTTGCCAAAAAAACAAACAAAAAAAACACTGTACATTGGAAATGTCGTTCACGCAGCAAAAGTGTTGAAATTTTTAAATAGCGACATAAAGAGAGAAAGCCATACGGTGTTCGTCCAGCAGTCAGCCGTCGTTGCTCAATCTAGGCTGAGGCTCAGCAATCCGCGGTCTCTTCTCAGTATTTGAAAAGTAACTGTGAAAATCCAGCGAGTTTGAATAAAACAACAATCTAAAACTGGTGAAGTTAAATGAAAAATACCTGTTTCGTGCAAATCACTGTTAAATAGAACCGTTTAATTCTTTTTGTCATTTTGCAAACGTTCATTTAACATGTGCACCGCAGGTGTGCTTGTTGAACGACGATAAAGCAAATCTAAGTCTTAATGAGTTCTTGGACATTGGTTAAATTCATCTAAAGGTATTTTCGGACAAAGAAGTAGCAGAAGTCGCCAAACCGGACCAAAGCGGTGGCGCTGGCGTTGCTGGAACCTTCCATTATTACCAGATGAAGGGATCACAAAACCAAACCTCACTCCCTCACAACCCCGCCCGTGGAAGCAGCGTGCCAGACGATTCCCCACCACAATGCGGGAGAGAGGCGGTCGGAGCGTCCTCTCCACTGTAGAGCCTCTCCGTCACACCGGCTTCTCCTTCGGGGGGGCACGCTCTCAGAGCATCATCCATCACACACCCCTAACCACACTACTCTGTTTCGAGGATTTCAGTCCTTCATCCATCTCTAACGTTCTCTTGTGCAGGGACCAGCTTCGCCTTTTTGTCCCCCCCACAGTTATACTGAATGAGAGCGTTTCGGTGCTCTTCATTTAAATGTGCGTGTAGCAATGCAGTTTATTGACATGATAGCTTTACACTACACACACACACACAAACACACACACACATTCGTACACCAAGCAACCATTAACCAGGCCATCAGGAGCGACTCGGGGTTCAGCGTCTCACCAAATGACACTTCGGCATGCAGAGATGAGGAGGGCCGGGGATGGAACCGGCAACTTCCTGTCTGGAGGGACGCCGGCCCTTCCCCAAAGTCAGAGAACAATCTATGATCTCAAGGCGTTCCTCCTCTGTGCTGGAACCTCGAGTTCACCAGGATTAACGTAAACAACGAACACTGACACGACTATTTCTCCTCCAGCAACCGGGAGTTTAATGCTGGGCTTACATCGGAAGACTTTCACGGTCGCAGACGTAAAACTGAACGTGAGAGGGAAAATTTAGGGGTTTTCCGTTATCTTGATTGTTGGTTATCTGAGCTGTTTGAGATCAGTCTTTTCCTTGTCTCAGGAACCCCAGGTTGCTCCTGAGGGCCTTTTCTGAGCGCAGTCGTAGCTCAGTCTTTTCCTCGTCTTGGGCTTCTGACAATATCCAACGTGTTTGATATCATTGCAATCGACAACCGATGGATGAGCTCCGACAAAACCGGAAACAGGAAACCCGGTAGACGAACGAAGGCCAGAGCGGGGTTGCTGGCAGAGACGGAATTTAATGACGGTACGGATGAAAACGGCTAAGGACGTCCCGATCCGTGAGGAGCGTCCAGAAAAACGAGCGGATGGGCAGAACGGCCCCGACTTGGACGATGTCAACTCTCCGACGTATCACGACCGAGTGGAGAGGGAAAAGCGATGGACTGAAATAGCTCTGCAAAAAACCCGCTGAAAACACCGCACGGTGGGAAAAAAAATTGCTGTAAGAATCTAGTTGTAGTCTTGAAAATAGTGACCCCGGGGGACAATAAAAACTCTAAAAACGTGTCTTATGTGTGCGAAACAAGTTTTTCCAAATCTTTACAAAGTCTTCTGATGTGCTTTGGAGAAATTCCTCCACGACAACACCGGACCCTTCAGTCCCTGACGTGACCTTCCTGTTTGCAGATGAGCTGCTGTGCAGGTTTAGAATCAATATAAATACATGCATTCGTAAATCTCATAAACGTACGACAATAGCCGCAGCAGTTAAAACTTCCGAATCACACGACATATTTAGTTGTTCTGCGGGTTATTTTCCGGCGGGACAATGTGTGTGCGGTCAAGTCAAAATGATTTGATTGCGTGTTTACGCATCGGGCGGCATTATATTGCTAGATGGTTTCTAGATTTCATGCTTTCCTATCTTATTACTATCAAGATGCCTTGCTTGATGTTTTACCGCAATTCAAAACAATCATTGATCAGAGTTCGCTGATCTGACATGAAACAGCTCTCAAGCATTTCACAAAAAAACTGATCCAGTTCTCTTACCTCGCCGGTCATAATTTCATTGAAAAATAAGCCCAAACATATCATTAATTTAGCTACTATTAGGTGTTGACAAGGCTTGGTGCTGCGGTTAGCGCTCCCGTCTCACAGCAAGAAGGTCGCTGGTTGAATTCCGACAGGGGGGCTTTTCTGAGGGTGAATGTTCTCCACGTGGGGTTCCTCCGGGTTCCTCCCACAGCCCCGAAAACACGCAGGAGGTTCACGTTCATTGTCAGCACGTGTGGATGAGCGCGTGAACGGTCGCATGTATTCTACACGTGTCCCTGTGTTGGAGCGGCGTCCCGGTCAGCTTTCGTAGCATTCCCGCCACTCGCAGACGAAGCTTTTATTCCCATTAAAAAATTCCCGCGAATCAAGAACAATAGAATGCACGGAGGAGCTTCCGTGGTCTTCATGACAGCTCTCCGGAGTTTACACACCTCGTGCAAAGTATTTTTGTGACTACCTGCCAGCAGCACTCCGACAATAAGAGCGGCGGCAATTATTATTCACCGTGCATTTAAAAAGAAAAAAAAAAACATTTTATGGTAATTAACATATGAATACTCTTAAGGATGGATACACAGACCTGGGCTCTTATAGAGGCGCTCCAATCAAGCAACTAATGAGACACATTAGGGTTATTAACATGAACGCGTTCTGGAAAAGGCAACATTGGTGACCCCACTCAAACTCATCAGCAGCGAGGCCTACACGCTTCCTGAAGATATTCTTGTTTGCCTGCTGCTGCTGCTTTTTTTTTTTTTTTTTTTTTCTCCCCCCCCCCCCTTCCCCCGGGTTTAACCGGGAGGGGAAGGGAAAATGGGGAAGGGGGGCAGGGGGGGGTTAGAACCCCAC
>CAAKHD010005747.1:30954-48120 GCA_901007705.1 Fistularia tabacaria
TCGTGCCTGCCCCGTTTTTTTTTTTTTTTTTTTTTTTTTTTTCTTACAGCTTTGACATGAAACGCACGTCCGGTCACACATGACGCGACGGCTGCCCTCGAACCCCCCACCCCACCCACCCACCCCGCCGTGACTCCGCACGCCGCGTTTGAAAGGTGAATAAACTGCACAGTAATTCTGCTCTTTTAATTTCAAACCGGGAATGCCACCCCCACGAAAAAAAGAAAAAGAAGAAAAAAAAAAAGGAGTGTTATTTAAACAGTGAGCAGGAAGGCGGAGAACATTTCTTGCACTCCAGATTGTGACCTGGCAGGGGTTTTGCGTCGGTTTATAATAAGACCTGGCCCTCGCTCGCGTTGAATCATCACACTTCGCCCTCTCTCATATGAGACCCACAAAGTGGTGAGCAGAGGTGTCGACGCGAGCGCGACTGACTCAATCTTCACAAGTAAAACAGAAAATAACCGTGATGGAGACGTGTGTGCGATGCCAGAGAGATAACGTTCTGACGGGTTAGAGCTCCCATTTGTTCACCATCCCGAGGACGTGAGACGGCCGGGCCGAGGACGATGAACCCCTAACTCTCAATTAGACAGTAAGAAAGTCAGATTTCAAAGGAAATGCGCTCGAAATGCTGCGATACTCGGATACTCCTTGGCGCTAAACGTTGGAAATGCTATGCTAACGTGCAAATGTGTAATACTTGAGACTCGCTGCGTGCGGATCTTGACAAGAATGCATGTCACTGTCACTTTGCCGTCGCAGATTTCGATGCTATAATCTAGAGACAGTGACACTGACAGGAGGCGGAGCTGGAGGCGGCGCGGACGAAGATGTGGAGGTTCTCCTCGGGAGCCAGGAGAACGGATAGGCGCAGGGACGGCACAGGCGAGATGTTCTGGACGTAATGTCAGACTGAGATGGTTTGGACATGCACAGGGGAGGGACGGTGGAGATCTGGGTCGAAGGACGCCGAGGTCGGAGCTGTCAAGATTTCTGGTCTTTTATTCATTCAGTCACAAAAAGTCACATCATACATGTTTAATATTTGCTAGCAATGCTACACGGCACATGCTGTTAGTTATTTCTCCGGCTGTCAGGACTGTGTCTCGGGTTTCGTTCTGAAATCAGTCGGTTCCTGTACCGCCGCGATCCGAAAACCTGCATCGGCTTCCACTTGAGACTCCGTTTCACACCTTTTTGCTGCAGGATTGTCGTAGTAACCGGCGTGCGCCCGTCTCCCTTGAGTTATCTCTAGTGCCGCCTGTGAGGAATAAGATTTCTGTGGTGTCGCCCGTGGGGTTTAGATCTGATCGTCATCTCTTCTTCCCTTGTATTTTGTTCCCACAGGGTTTTTTTTTTTTTTCCCAGCGCTGCACCCGAGTGCGCGTTTGTCTCAGATTTGCCAATGGACCATAAACTGCTTGTGAACGTTTACTTTTCTGCGGCCGAGTTTCCCCACGCAGACACAGTTCCAGATCAACCGATGTCAGACGGAAAAAACCTGACAAGCAGTATCTTGAATCTTCAATATATTTCACTTGCTGCTTCTGCAAAAAAAAAAAAAAAAAAAAACACTCACTAAAATACATTTAAATTCCACCAGAGCCTCATTGAAAAAAGTCAGATCATTGAGGAATACAAGCAGTTCGATTTATAATCATTTCATTTCAACGTGATTCCGATAAGTATCTCATAAAACACCTTGATATTTAAACTTCTGTTTTGTTTGTTAGAGGCTGCGAATATTTCGCAGTCCAATGTGTCAGGAATCCCTATCCAACGCACCCAAGCGGCGATGAAGTAAATCCGTCCCCGCCGCTCCGGCGGGGGGGGGATTCCCGAGGACGCCAGTTTCTCGAAACTCAAAACAGCAACGGCGCAAAGGCTTGTCTGATTTTACGAGCGATCGCTCGTCTATCTGGATCCCGGTGTCGACCCTAACCCATTACCTTTGCACCACGATAAATATCGATAGAGTACCCGTTTTTGCACCGAAGGATTGAAAACAGTGATTCGAATAGCGAAGCGGTGAAAGGTTGCAACGCTTTGTAGCCCGTCCTGATACGTTATCTGATCTCACACACGGGCAGCAGAAGCGTTTCGGTAGCCCTGCCGTAAACGGATGGATGGAGGTTTCGTTTCGGGCGTCCACACATCAAAACCCCATCTAATCTGTCCTGCGTGAGACGACGTTGACCCGCGAATGTAATGAATAAGGTTCAATAGCGGGTGTGCCTTCACGGTCAGATATTATGCATTTCAATGTCTGGAGGATGAATAAATAAATCAGGTGTTTTTGAATAAGTGTAGGTTCTAATCATCACCTTATTGTCAGGTCTAATTTACAATGCAAACACAAGGAGGCGAGGCCTTGATGGCGCCGGGTAAAGCGATGGAGGGAAGGGCAGAATGGTAATGAGAACGGGGCGACGGAAGGGAGGGGAGTTGAGGGGAGCGGCATGTGTACACATTTGTGGTCAGATTCAACACAGAAAAATCGCAAAGCACACAGATCAGAGCACAAACACATCCCCGCATCCACTCAGGAAGGAGTGTGCATGCAAACACAGGCGTGTATATAAATCCGCAAATGCCAATACACAACAAAAAGCTACCAAAGCTTCGACCAGTGTCGTGTCTCCCACACTCACACACACACACACACACACACACACACACACACATACACACATACACACACTCAAAGTACATACATAGCCAGAGGCAAAGAGAGAGTCTCACTTGTGGTCTTCGGGCTACAAATCCCCCCCAGGCTAAAGTGAGCTACACACACCCGGCGCAGTCAGGACCCAGCCGACACTCCCCGACCGCCTCATTAACCTGAGCCAGCAGCCCTCCCTCCGTCCAGCCGCTCCTCAGCAAGACACGCTTACAATTCATACTAGTATCATTTATTCATCTGCTCTTGTTGATTGGACTCAATAACCGCAAGATAGACGAGGCACGGATTTGAAGTTTGGTCAAGGACTTTTCAGTATTGTTCTGAAGATCCTTAACTCCCGGTCGAGGGTTGATGTCGGCGTTTGTTTGGCCGGTTTCATCTCACGGGCCCCCGAAACACCTAGCTGCGGTTAACTCATGTTTTGCTAATGCTGCAGCGAGGGGAATGTATGGTGTTGGAAAACATCCAAAGAAGAGGTGCTCGCCACTGTGGTGAAGGCTTGGTGCTGAGACTGAAGGCACAGCCCAACTTTTAATTGGGTCCAGTTGTGCATATCGACAGGAAATCTGCCTAATATTATAATAATTATCATAACAATAATAATAACAATAATAATGATGATGATAATAATGATAATAATAATAATAATAATAATGATGATAATAATAATAATAAACAACTCTAATAATAATAATAATAATAATGATAATAATAATAATAATACTAATAATACTAATAATAAACAACTCTAATAATAATAACAATAATAATTATAACAGTAAACAATAACAACAAGAAAAACAACAACAACAATAATAATAATAATAATAATAATAATAATAATAATAATAATAGTAATAATAATAATAGATAAATTATTATGTTCAACCATGTACCTCATAGGAGTGAGACACATGACATAAGATGTAAAAAAATCATGGATCGAGGGAGGCATGGTGGTAGCGCTCCGGCCTCACGGCACGAAAGACCCTGGTTGGATGCGGACAAGGGGAACTTCCTGGGTGGATTTTGCGTATTCTTCTGCGTGGGTCTCCGGTTTCCACCCGTAGTCCAAAAACAGCAGCGACATTTGAAAATAATTGGATGGATGGATTAATCTATTGTCTATTCTGCACGCAGGAGCACCACTTTGTGGGAAACTGCTCTTAGATGTCGGGAAAAGCGCATCTCACGGAATCCGGAGGCGGCCTCGCCGGCCGTGTTGTGTACAGTATGCTGTCTTAAAAACGTCGATTATTGACCACAAACTCAATGGGTTTTTCGGGACAACACAAAGTTACATTAATAGTATAAATGGCAAATTGGCTGATGAGGAAGTCCGCATATGGGAACTTTGCACCGCCATTTCACCGCATTTATACGGACTGCACTAAAGTATTTAAACCCTGTTTACTCAGCACTCTCTTCCATTTGACGGCCATTTCCGATCTCCCTAACCAGAAAGTGAGCGATAATTGAATGAGGGGGGAGTTTTCCTGTGCCGATTATCCAGCTGTGTGTGTAGCTCATCACCCTTTCACGTTTTCCCAGCGGTTTGCAAAGCATCCTGCAGTCACAACGTGAATTTAAAGGAAATGAGAATGCTGTTGCTTTGTAAGGAATTGCAGCGGTTTATTGATTGAATCGTTTTGTTTTGCTTTTAAACTATTAAAACGCAATGCGTTTTGACTTTTGAAATGAACAATGTGAAGTGACCAACAAGAATACGAGTGGAGTATTGTGTTGTTTGAAGTGAGGGCAATGACCGTCTTCTTGCCGTGGATGTCAATATAGTCAATGTCAACACGACAGCGGTTTCCACACCGTCGCTTTTCTTTTTCCCCACTTAGCCCGAGTGTCCTTTTCAGCTTCCAATGACATTCTGTGCTTGAATTTTAAATCTATAACCTTTCCACTTTCTTCTTTCAAACTGAAGTTCCTAATGAATGTCCTTCATATATTCAAATATGCCCCGCAGCTGTAATGAAGACATGAGGATTTCCCCCGGGTATGACAGTTTGAGAGATTCATCGCTTTCTTTCTAACTACTGACAAAGGCGTCAGTGGTCCAATCAGACTGCAATTCTTGTTGTCTTTGTATTTATGCAAATATTTGTTTGGTTATTACAGATTCTGGTTTGATTGGGTTCCTTCCTGCTTTTAAAATTTAGATTAAAGTCCCAAGTACTATGGATAGTGGTAAAACTATTGCACGGTGGAAAAAAATTTTTTGTAATTCCCCAGTGACAGGTGGTTTGCATGCAAATGACGTCATTAGCATAGCTAAAAGCTCTTATTGTAATGAGATGAATTTTCCTTTTCCGAAAAAGCCAAACACGCAGTATTAGACCAAGATGAAAAGAATGGAGAGGCCGCTGCCGGGTGATTGCATCGTTCCAAATCTTCTTCATCGAGGTTTATTCGCCTATTTTTATTTTTTCATTTTTTTTAACCAGCCAAAATGAAAGGAAAGATAAGGAAGCAAAAATATCCCTTTGCCAGGTGAAAATTCGATGCATGGGGCTTTAGCCACAGCGATGCACGAGTCAAACGAAACAAGAGAAGCTAGACATTCCTTCACGTCACCTGGGCACCAAGTCTGGAGGGTCCCCTGATGATAATTCCAAACGTTAATTTACATTATTCCAGCTTGCATTTTCATTTTGACATTGCGATTTCAAATGCTATCGTTTGGAAACAGCGGCGCTGAGGGGGGAAGACAGGGAACAGAGCTGGAGGCGGCAGAGATGAAGATTGTGGAGGTTTTCCATGGGAGGGAAAAGCACACATTGGATGTTTCGGAGATAAATGAATGAATTGAGATGGTTTGGGAATAGACAGAGGAGGGACGGTGAGGATCTGGGTAGAAGGCAGGCCGAGCCTAGCGGAAGACCGAAGAGGAGATTCATGGACGTGAAGTTAGTGAGAGAGGAGACGACGGCGAGAAGGGGTGGATGGAGGAAGTTGATGTGCTGTGGCCACCCTCTGAAGGGAGCGGTCGAAGGAAGAAGAAGAAGAAGAAGAATCTTAAATTCCAATAGCTATCGTGAGGAGCATTTCAAGCTAACATGTGATACCGAATACGTCACCCATTTACTGCAGTTTTTCCCCTGTGGGGTTTTTTGTGCAGGTCTGATCGGGTCAACAAGGAGGTGTCTCCAGTGTGGAGTGTCACAAAACCCGTCTCGCTCCTCGCGGACTCCCAGTCGCCCAGGGCCGACGAAAGAAAATAAAGTCGTAGCGTGTCGAGGTTCGACCAGAGGGCTTCCTCCCGGCCGGAGCTGCATTGACCACCCACTATCCATCCGAGAGGGTCCTCGCCAGATGCCCGAAAAAAAAAACAAAAAAAAAAAACAACAGGGGCACAGGAGCAGTGGCTCCACTCCAAGATCTCAAAGTATGTCCGTACACTTCATCCTATCTCTGGGGCTAAAAGCCCAGGCACCCTGCCAGAGAAACTCCTCTCAGCTGCTCGAATTTGTGACCTTATTCCTGCTGTCATGACCCAGAGCTCATGGCCATACATGACAACGCACATGAATAGACTGGTAAATGGAGAGTTTCGCTTTATTTCGAATCATCATATCCGTGCCATAACCCGCAATGAGGTGATCCAAATAAGACATCCTCACTTCAAGCCTGCCGCTCTCTGCTCGTAGGAGCTCTCCGTCCGCTGTGTACAGTGTATTTGCAGCACTTCAAATGATTCCTCTTCAGCTGAATTTATTCCTGCGGTACCGAGGGTCTAGCAGGACACCAAGCATACGGAGGAAATAAGGCGGAAAGAAAATAGACAAGGGGAAATTATACTGAAGCGTCCACTGGACTGGAGACGGACTCAGTCGAAGCGCACAAGACATTTCGTTTGCGAGAGATTTTCATCAAACTTTAGTTTACATTCGAGCCGATAGCAATTTAATCATTCTTTCATTCATTATCCAAACTGCTAATCCTGCAGTCAGGGGGTCGCGGGGACGCCGGAGCCCGACTTACAATTTTCCAGTCGCAGACTTACAACCGCAAAATGTTAGGAGTCATAGCGGAGTCCCATCATTCAATGCTCCCATCATTCAAGTCGCTCAGTGGGAGCTGGAAGTCTTAAGCCTGACCGCAGTCGCTCGGTCTTTTCCTGGTCTTCGGGCTCACGACAACATCGACCGTGTTTGATGTGATCGCAAAGACTGAATCAACCACCAATCGATCAACATCCAACAAAACCGCAAAAGGGAAACCTGGTAGACAAACAGAGACGGTGTTTCTTTGCGGAACGGATGGACGGGAACGGCGAAGGTCTTCCCGATCAGTGCGGAGCGTCAAGAGGAGCGGATGGTGGCGCTGCGGGTCAGCTCTCCACCACCGAGTGGAGAAGGAAAAGCCATAATAATAATGATAAGACATTTTATTTAAGGTGTTAAAGTGTTGGAGTTACTTCACTTTATTTTATCTAATTTTAATTTTACCTTTATTTTATGTAGATTTTTATAGTTATATTTATATATTTATGGATGTTCATCTGCCTCTAGATTTCTATGCTTCCCCTCATGCGCTCCAATTGCCCGTCGGGGACAAATAAAGTTCCTCGGATTCTGATTATTGGACTGAAATAGCAGAGGCTCTGCAAATAACCGGTGAAAAAAATTACACGGTGGGGAAAAAAAAATAGCTGAAATAATCTAGTTGTAGTTTTCCACGAGTCTTTTCCAAATCTTTGAAAAGTCTTTAGGTGAGACCAAAAAACATTATTTGGTCTCAACCTCGTCTCAGCGTCGGAAGACGAAGCTGAGACTTAAGATTCGTTAAAAACCAGTCTTAACATGTGAGCCGGTGCGAGTTTATAGTTTTACGCAACTCCTTTTTTTTATTATTTTTAAGTCTTGAGGCGCGAGCCCAGTTTCAGTTGTCATGGGGTGAGAAGCAGATCTCCAATGAGGCTCCTGCTTGTTTTGGGACGGTGGGAGGAAACCCGAGAACCCGGAGGAAACATGGCAGAACGTGCGAACGCCGCACGGAATTGAACCACGGACCGTCTTCCTGTGAGGTGGAAATGCAAACGCCGCGCATCGTAGCGTGCTGGTGTACATCGAGATATAACGGGGGAGGCGTGTTTGGGTGAAATATCTGCGCCACACCAATCGGGCCCCCGGTGTCTGATGGGATTTTAACAAGAAGTCAGATAAGCAACACCAAGTACAGTTGGTGTGTTGCGAGAAAATCGCTGTTAAGACTTTCTTCTCTGATCTTGTTTTGGTTTCTGCTCTGCCGTTGTTAAATTTACACAAACTGTTACTGCATCATTTCCTAAAGCAAACACACATCGGCGCGCACACACACACACGAGCTCACGCACGTGTACACATACAGGGATGAGGGTGGGTGGAAAGTACTAACATCACAGAAGCCGTCTTCGCCAACAAAAATAGCACGGCAAAAGTGTCAGAATGGTGAAAAAGGTTTGGGGTGAGATGACACGTTGCACAACTTTGATCTCTATCCATATTACGGGTATCTAAGAGTTTATTTTCATCATTTATAGTCAACTTAATGGGAGCAATTTAACTATGAAGATTGAGCCCCCGGTCCCGTCAAACTGCGTCGGCTCTGCATTTACATTTACAGGTCTTTTATGATGCAAAAATTAGCCGACATTGCGTGAGTGTCTCCCGAACCGGCGGCATCCAGGAGGGAGGAGCCCTTCCAGTCCGAGCTTTGGAAACTCCCGCTCAGAAGAGGATGCGGTTGATCCGCCGCGGTGACCTCCGAAGGGACGCGGCCGAAAGAAAAAGAAGGAGAGGAAGAACGGTGCCTCCACGATCATAAGCGACGGCTGACAGAGACGGGCACCGAAAGCGATCGCTTGGTAGCCGTCGTAGTTGCTCACTCATTTGATATGATGTGAGGTGAATGTGAACAGTGCAGGTCAAAAAGATAAATAAAAAAAGTCAAACCCTTTGGCGTTTAATGAGAAAGAGGATTCCCTGCATTCCCCGGAATGCGTCACGTCTTACATTCGATACAATTCCCAGGCAGAGCTGCTGCTTCCCAGGCGTCTCGCAGGAGCACTGGGAGACTCTGACGGAGCACAAACTGTTCAACTGACTGTTATGAAAACACAGGACTGATGCACAGCACAGCGCTGACCGGAACACTAGCGCTTTAATTCTGGGTCGAATTACAAACGCAATATATCGTATTTCTTTTTGCATCGTTGTATCATCGTATTTAATTTCTAAAAATCTGCTGATGAGCTGTAAGAACCGAACAGGCTGAGGCAGATGACGGTTTCATTAGCTGTGAAGGTGTAATGTCCTCCCGGGAGGAGAGAACTCATATAAACGAGTCCTGTGGAATCGGGGAAATGGACTGAGGGACCGGAGTTTATTTCATTTTATTTTTTCGCATAATAAGTGTTATTTGTGCTGTCATTACCGACGAGAAAAAATCCGACGGTCGCCACAGTACGTTCTCACAAACAGCATCTGGTAAGAATGTAATGTGCAATCTTTATTCTTACCACACCTTAAGGCATCCATATGTAAATTAATTTCTCACAACACTGTGCATTAGATATTTATGTACAGTATATACATTCTCCAGAGTCTCCAGATTAATATTTATATTCATATTTTTACTCCACACATCTGAGCCATTCCTGCTCCCCAAGTTAGACTTGGATAATCTATATTTGCCTTAGATTATATTTTGTTCCACTGCTATAGATATGTACATATAGATATATATAAATTGACTGCACACCTTAAACTCTGCAATGACAATGACTCTTCTATTCTATATGAGGAGTCAGCAGAGGAAGCAACGTCAGCAGGCTTTTCTGTAACAATCCGCCTCAGTTCAGTTTGAGATTAAATATTCAATAAAGAATATTTTTTTTAAAGTAACAAGCCATGTAGCCTATTACTTTTTTTATGAAAACTTAAAGGAGTGAAGCCGCCACCTTGGTCTTATTCCCTCCGCTAAGCTGATAACCATCCGAGCGCTGGGGGTTTGAAAAAAAAAAAAAAAAAAAAAAAAAAAAAAAACGGGGGCTTGAAATTGGACCGGCTGAGCTCGCGGAGGGGAAATGCAATCTACAAGAGTTTCCCTGCTGAATCCTTTCCAGACACTTTGCTCCTCTTTCCATCGCTTCACCCCCCCCCCCCTTCAGTCATGTTTGCTGGAACATACAGTACATTGTGCAGCTTATCTGCCGTTGCATCACTGAGGCACCTTCTTTTTAATGGATACCTCCTTATCACGGCGAGGTAGTGCCATCCGTGTCACAACTTCAGCTGTCCGCGGGATAATATGACAAGTGAGTATCTCAGAAACCAGGGTGGCTCCTTCGCTTTCGGGCCAATACCAGCTCGCTTGTAAAGCCCGGTGAACTCCATCATTTCACGTTAATGATAAAAATTAAAACATTCCCGCTATGTTTGTGTTAATGCTATTTCTGCCGATTAAAATATTTTCACATTTGACATAGAATAACATTTTTGATGTGTCTTTTTAACACCCTCCGAATGGGAATCTGCGAAGGGGCTGCTCACGGGAACGATAGAAAAACGGACGCACGGTTTAATGTTGGCGCCTCCGTGAGCGACCCGGTTTGACAGAGGCGTCTCCACACAGAATTACCTCTCAACCCGTGGATCTGGAACTAGAAGACCTACAAATAAGCAGCGGCGCAGAATTGCAAGCTACGCTCTAAACCGCGTGCGAATGTGGAACTAATTCCTTTTTGGTTTGTTTGTTTTTGCAAAACATCCCCAAATCTCCATTCCCTGCTTCTAACTGTACCTGCGCTCGTATCATAAACATGCAAAGAATCACTGCAGCGCATCAATATTCATGCCTCTTTATGTAAACGGTCAATGGTCACAGCTTACGGGGGGTTTTCTCACTGTGAGCCTAAGCATCACACACACAAACACACACACACACACACTCATGCGCCAATGGCAGCAGAGGCAGCCTTGAGAGGCGCTAACCAGGTCACTGGGGGCAACTTGGGATTCAACGTCTCGCCGAAGGACGCTTCGGCGTGCGGACGAGGAGGAGCCAGGAATCGGGGCCGCGTTCTTCCCGTCTTCGGTTAAAGGATAAGGCCGATATTATCGTCTGGAATTCTGTCAAATCACTTCACTTTGACATTCTGGCTTCTTTGCCTTCACATGGACGATTGTAGCAGTGCAGAAAACTTATTATTAGCCCCGTGATAAAGAGCTGGTAGTAGTGAGGTATCAAATGTTTATGTGTAACGTGAGAGGCACCGCTCGCAGTTACGAGCCGACAAAGAACCTGAACGAGGGCAGGACGGCAAAGAAACTCCACCGTGACCAAAACACCCGGTGCGGAAAACCATGAAATGCACTGCAAAATGTCGAGGAGCAGAGAAATACACTGCGCTCGCCGAAATTTGTGGATTTGTAAAACTGCAGAGAAATCTCATGGCACGCCGCTTGGAACGGAGAACTTCCTGTATCTCATCGTTCGGTTGAAACGTGTTTGCGTAACCGGTTTCATTCAGTCGCGTGGTGATTGATCGTTCACCGCTCGTCGTGTCCAAATTTCAGCAGGCTGAAGATGGATGGGCCGATCCTGCATCCCACCTCCGCATGAGCGAAGGTGATTTCCATCTAAATTAGGAATAATCCTGCAGAGAACCGCGAGCTGATAGATGAGCTGGATGAATTCTTTTTTTTCTTTTAATAAATTTTGCAACACAGATACAACGAGCTGTTGTTATTTCATTTCAGATTCGACTCCTCGCTTGCGTGTTTCGCCGCAGCGTCCCTGGAAACGCGTAGCGCTCGCAGCACGCCTAACCGACAGAGTATAATGTCATTCATGACTGGAGAGGAACTTTGTAAATCCCGTGAACTATCTCAGGTCAGAGGAACAGCAAAAATGTAGGGGTTTCGGGCGCGGGAAGCAAACCCGACCCCGTATGGAAATGGCCCGTGCTCGAGCCCCTCGCCGAGTTTCCCCGAAAATGGGCCAAGTTTCTCCACAATCCCGCGGACAGATGGCCAATCGTAGATTGCGCGCATCCATCAACGTTGACGTAAAACAAAAAATTAAAAAAAAAGAAGGTAGGATAAGTTCTGAAACGTAACGGGTTGTTATTTGGCTCGTGCCGCGGTCTTTTCCCGAGTCTAGAGTCAAGCAACAGCCAGACAGAGAAACAGCCCAGGGTGACCGCATCACCTCCCGGCTGAGGTAATAATATTTTTTGTTTGTCCTGGATCGGCCTTTTAAACAAGCTGTGGAACACATGTGCGATTTATCTGTGGTCGTCTAATAGGAGGGGAGAAAATCCTGGACAGCATTAGCCGCTGCAGATTCCCCGGGCCGCTCCGAGGTTGGAGGTCCATCTCCCCTGCTCCTTGAAATGATCGACCGGGCTGAAAATGGAATATCGCTTTAAATGGACCCGGGGATCTGCGGAGGACCCTCGCCGCAATAGCCAATCACACGTAGATGCACATACACTTCCTCTCACACGAAATGAGATCAGCAGAAGGGAATATTTGAGGAGAGTGGCGGGGGATTAATGAGAAGGGGATTAGCGGTCGGTGGGTGGCTGTGTGTGCGTGTGCGTCCGTGCGTCCGTGTGTGTGTGTGTGTGTGTGTGTGCGCGCGAGCCGTTAGCCTCTTGAGTGTCAGCGGCTCTGGTTATGAGGGGAATGCGGCCAGTCGGTCTCGGCGGGACGGCGCAGGCAGCGAGGAGTCTGGCGGGCAGGGGAAGAGGATGACCGAGCAGACGGGCATGCATGACGGGTCCGGACCCAAGATCCCGGCCGGGGTAATGACAGGTTAGACTCCCAGAACATGCGGGGAGGCGAGGACGGACCAGACATCTGGTGACCTGATTTGGTCGAGGAGAAAAGATGTCGGTTTCCTCAACATCTGTCCAAGATCAATAGCGTGAATCCAGTAAGTGGATCCGCAAATCACGGAAACTCCTTCAATTGTCTGCGGGTGTTTATATATCACCAACTGGAGGAAGCCTTTTCTTTCCAAATTCCCTTGTCAAATCATCGCAGACAGGGCCTGCAGTTATGCAAACTTCCCGGCACATAAAAACGCCACGGATCCTCCTGCAAACATCGGATCGGACGTTTATGAGGAATCTTCACAGAGAATTCAAAATCAGGGATTTTCAGGCTTGTTTTATTCATTGATAAAACACTCCGGTTGCTGGCAATCGTGATTCCCATTAGCATAACTGTAAATATAATACAAATAATCATGTTCCTTTTTTTTTTATCGAAAATTATAAATAATAATGTAAATGTAACTGTGAATAATTCATGTTTCCTTTTGGAGCTGCTGCCTTCGTCTTCCAGATGGTACGTGTCGGCCCGCTGCCGGTCGATAGGTGTGTCTCAGCGACTCAGCCTCTGTATTTTATTTGCTAAATCTCAGCGAATTTCTAAACACGGTGTCATCTGGTAAGAACAGCCGAGGCTGCGAGTTCAAAAATAAAATTGTGCTGGCTTTGCAAATGGAAATGCGTGAATCATTTTCACACAGGGTGAGAAAGCGAAATCTGATTACGCGTGCCGACTCGAGACACACCGCCGCGATCCGATCACCCAGGAGTTAATATCCTGTCTGGACGGCGCCTCACCAACCCCTCAACAGCTCCATCTCCTAACTAGATCTAAATATATTTGAGATTAAAAAAAGTTTTTTTTTTTCTTTTTTTTCTTTTTCATGAACACAATTGGTCCACAGTTGGTCCGCTTTGAATGAAAGCGTCCGGGAAGCATTTGCAGCAAAGTGGTACAATCATCAGATTTTCAAAGATTCCTCCCGCGGTTGGATGGTAACTCATGGTAAATGGTGTCAACCACACCATGTAGCGCAGGGGTGCTCAATGCGTCGATCGCAGAGGTAGCATTGGTAGATCGCGTCAGCCTACCATCCAGCCCGTCACTTGATTGACATACAGGGCAGCCAGTCAAATGACAACTGAATTTTTCCAACAGTTAGTTTCACCGCAAATTGCGCAAAGAACTGCGCTAAGTGCAGCGAAACTAACAAGCTAATCAGCGAGTTATCTCCAACTTTAAGCCCTCGCTTTTTTGACCTACCCGGTAGATCATTTTGACTTGGTCACTTTATAAGTAGCTCGCATGCTGAAACAGTGTGAGCACCCCTGATGTAGTGCTTTACACCAGCTAGCATTCACATATTCACACAGGCACTGCCATTCAAGGCAGCTAGCACCACCCATACATATGAATACTTTGAAAAGATTTGGAAAAGACCGATGGAAAACTACAACTAAATTCTGTCAGCAATTTTTTCCTGCCACGCAATGTTTTCAGCGGGTATTTGCAGAGCCTCTGCTATTTCATTCCGTCGCTTTTTCCGTCTCCGATTGGTTGCGATACGTTAGACAGTTGACACCGCGCAAGCCGGGCCGTTCTGCCCACAGATCCACCGTCCTCTCCGGTTTCTCGCCGTTCCCGTTCATCCACGCCGCAAAGAAGTATCGTCTCTGCCGCCAATACCGCTCCGCTGATTGTTTGTCTACCAGGTTTCCGGTTTTGTTCGAACTCATCTATTGGTTGCCGATGGATTTGGGTCAGCGTAAAGACTGAAACAGCTGCGATAATATCGAACACGTTTCATACGGTTATGAGCCCAAGAGTAGGAAAGACTGAGCTACGACTGTGCTTGGACAAGGCCGTCGGAAGCGACCCGAGGCTCAGCGTTTTGCTGGGTATTTCGCCATGCAGTCACGAGGAGCCGTGATCCGAACCTCCGACATGCCCGCTCAAGCGACTTAGCAACGGCCGCCCCCTAAATATGCCGACATCCAATAAAAACTGATGACAAACATCGATGCTCTTCATCTGTTAGCAGATTCTGGACTATAAATGGACTAAATGCATTACTTGAAAACTGCAACAGAATAATAAAAATTGAAATAGTAAGTAACAAATTAAGCAGCACGTTTGATGTTGCCCAGACGTTTTTCGACGCCATCGGAAAACCCCAATTCCCATTTCGGACTGCGCGGGACCAGGAGAGGCCAAACCCGGGCGATGCAGCAAGGACCTCAGACAAAAAGGGAACAAACAGAAAATGAACCGGGGCCAGACTTGTCTGAAACGCGAAGACCAAATAATGAGGCCAACACCAGTGGTGTTTGCTGCTCTTGGCTTGAAGGCCTCTGTTTGTCTTAGAGTCGGGGGGCAAAGAGAGACGGCGGCCAAATGGAATTCTTGGAAACAGCAAACAAACCCATATTAAATTTCCTCTGAAATGCCATGGGGAGAGGGGCGTGGAGGTTACCGGGGAGGATGGACCGAGGAGTGGACTGCAGAGGAAGAGGCTCAGGCAGGAGAGGGAGGGTGAGGGGAATGTGGCTGAGAACGGGGGGCAAAAAAGGCCACTTTGAAGGAATACAAGTTTCGTAGAGCAACTGCCACATCATCAGCGCAAATCCGTTGTAAATCGACCGGCGTCGCTTTGGGATCCGTTTTAAAGGCGGGCTCCGCGAATTCTTCCGGCCGGTGTCAGCGCGGGCCGAAAGCACGCTCGTTAAAAGACAAGAATGCTTGCGTCAGGAAGCAGGTCACGGCGCCGGTCGGTGCCGACGGCACCAGACCGCTTGGCTGGGGGCGGATGTTTCTGCTGCTCTCAAACCCTGATGAATCACCGCGGATTAAAACCATCGCGTTTCGCTGAGCCCTTCCTTCGGATTCCGTGTCTTTCTTTCTTCCTTATTAAACAATCAATGCTCTGCGGTTTGAGATGCATGTCTGAGCCCCGGCAACACGATGTGTTTCGCAAACACAATCCGAACTGTGAGAGTCTCAAACAGTCACTGTAAAGGGTATTTGTTAGTGAACGCAACCGGGCTTTATTAGCATCGTAAGTACATTTAAACTATTGGCTCTTTGTTTGTTCCTTTTCAAGGTCAACGCTTTCTTTGGTATTTTTTTTTTTTCCAGCAGTGATTCCACAGTCTATGCAAACTTTAAGTTTGGTTAAGCCATCTTTAAATACAAATGAGAAGCTGTTTACAAAAAAAAACAAACAAACACAAAAACTTGATGATTAATCTCGTTCTGTGGGGAATTTTCTTCTCAGCGTGGTTTTTGTGCAGATTTGTTTTTCAGAGAGGCTAAAGTCTTACGTAACGTTCGCAGCCTTGATGAGACACTTGATTCAGTTTCACCGAATCCGCTGGGAGACGGAGGTCTT
This sequence comes from Fistularia tabacaria, assembly GCA_901007705.1. Lineage (NCBI taxonomy): Eukaryota > Metazoa > Chordata > Actinopteri > Syngnathiformes > Fistulariidae > Fistularia > Fistularia tabacaria. Next base: position 46,862 of record CAAKHD010005747.1, read on the forward strand.
TGGAGTGAGCGTCACCCAAAAAGTGAGTAAGCGGCACCAAAATCCGATCCATATGGATTAAAACCATGGCAGGACGGAGATGCCGTTTCGATTAAAAGCCGAACGGGCCTCTTTAAGAGGGCGTCCTTTTGTGCTCGGACGACCTGCGAAAACAACACGACATCTCGTTTTCCGGCACGAGAAGCGGCCGTCAATGAGCTCCGCTAAACCTAATCACCAGACGAAGGGTCGCCTTCTGCGCGACACCGACGAGCCGGGGTTGCTTTGTGCGTGTGGAACGCACAACTCGCCGATAAGTGGGCTTTTCACATTTTTCAGAGAGACGCTGGGGCGGCAGCGGCAGAAAGACTCCTGAGAGGGACCGAAGGGAGAACAGCGGCAAAGACAAACACGCCAATTCTGCTTTGGAGACAAAGTTGAACCGTTGTGGCGAGGAGGGTGCAGGGGGACACACAAAACTACAGGTGCATCTTCAGCCAGCCCCCGAGGACAGCGTTGTGAAAAAGCTGCGGTTTAAGGGCCAGTCTGAGAGTCTGCTTCTCGCTAACAGTCCTGCATTCCCCTCCGCACCCCGACCTCCACCCCCTTCTCTTGGGTAAAGGGACATCTGGAGCACATTAAAGCAGTAAGGACATTGGATCTCCCCGGAGCGGCGGGCTGGATGGGTGGCCCGCTGGAGCCCCCTTTCAGCAGCAGGGCCCGGCCTCGGCTGATTGATAGAGGGAGCCCCGCACGCACACTTAACACTCCCCGACACACACACAGTTAACACACACAGTAGACCATTGAAACATCGGCGGTGCTGGTATTATGGATTAGTATGGACACGTCCTTCCGCCCCCTTTTCACTCCGGTTAGTTCGGCCTATCCATCAAGCCGTTGTCAGGCAACGACGGCGAGCCGGATTCGGCGCAGGAATCGACCGGCCAGCGTTTCAATGATTGAAAAAAAAAACAAAAAAAAAAACACAGAAACGAACCAACAAATCCTGAAATGCGGGAGTAATAGGAGCACGGACGACTTCTTTGATGGGGCTTTCAAAGCATTCCTCGAACCCGGATCGGCAGAAACGGAGCCCCGAATCAAAGCCTATCTCATATCTCCAAATTGTACTTTTTTATTAAGCTTTGACATGGACGTTTCAGTGCGCCCCCCCCCCCCCCCCCCCCCCCCCCCCCCCCCCCCCCGGGGGGAAAAAAAACCAACACTTTATAAAAAGGGGGGACAACAAAGACCCCCCCCTTCTTCACACTCTACTG
>CAAKHD010005747.1:94165-115932 GCA_901007705.1 Fistularia tabacaria
TTTTTTGTTGGGGGTGTGGTTGTGGGGGGGGGGGGGGGGGGGGGGGGGGGGGGGGGGGGGGTGACTATAATTATTTATTTATTTATTTTTTAAATCCCAGGAAAAAAAAATAAAAATCTGCCAGCAGCTCATGAGAACTTTGGCTTCCGTCGTTAAAATAATAAAAAAATTTAAAAAAAAAAGTCAAACGAGTGAAACGTTTCAGGGCAGCGTTAAACTGCTAAGTGGGTTTTACCTCATTAGAACTGGAAGAGCGGCTGCTGTCAGTCCTTAATAGCAGCGTCGGGGCTGCGCTGCCTCCTCTGCAGTTCAAGTGATTAAAATTAACCTTCAACTAAACTTCATTTATTTGCTAAATAACAGGAGAGCGTCTTGCCTGCCGCCCCTCGAAGCCCAACTGCAGGAGCGACACCGAGAGGAACAGCTCACTCCAATGGTTTCCGCGCGTACAAGTAACACGGCGGTAATTGTTTTTGTATTCATGAGGGAGCGTTTGTGCCCCGAAAAAAAAACACTGAAGCTGATTTGACATTTAACCCCAGAACTGTAGTTACAACCCAGGGCCTTGGATGATTTCAACAAGTACAAGCGCCTTATTTGAAATTGTATCTTTAAAAAATATCTGCATGATCAAATGTCAGTCAGGCTTCATGATTTTAGATATTTTGGAATAATATGGACAGGGGCCGACCCGGCCTCGGCCGATGGCGGCTGGGATCGGCTCCCCTGCCGGCAAGCTAAGCAACAAAGATACTAAATGAATGAAATAAGGTATTAATTCTACGGTGTAAATGGAGAAAACATGTTCGGATTGAACTGGAAGGGCAAAAATTATCACACCTCGAATGGCTGTTAGTAAAATCAACATGAAGTTCCTTGAAGATGTTTTTTTAATTTCCGTCATTACGGCGACGAGGCTCGACGGGACGGGTCGCGGAGGGAGGAACTGCGAAGGCCCCCCGGGTCGTTACCAAATGTACGTACAGAAAACAGATGTGACAACATTCATTTCGAGTTATTACTCCCTTCCAACCAAAGAAAACTTTTTGGGGTTACAAAGATAACTTGTTCTCTCTCGCCGTACTTGGGCTGGCAGTAATCTAGGGACACAAATAACCGATAATACCCCAATCCGACACCAAATCATTGATCTTTCCGTCCAAAATCAAGCCTTTTTCTGCCAGATTTGTGTCTTTCTTCCGTGCCTTGATAAAACTCCCGGCACGCATCCCTCCCGAAAGCCTGTTAATTATCCCCAACTTCAACAATAACAAAATAAATGTGACTGTATCATCCGCGGTTTCGGGATCATTCCACTGATTACCTGTGTCTTTTAGCGCTGATAAAAGAAATAGTTTGGGTGACTTTAAGGGCTCTGCCTGCTCTGGCACCGTCTCGCGTCTCTCAACTGCTGCTCTCCTCTCTGCGAGCCAACAACACTGCCTGGGATTGTCTATTCTGAAAACTTAAATCTGGGCTCCAAACCAAAGGTGACTCTGTTTCCTGGTCCGGGCCCAAGGCTCTGGGACATCCTGCTCGGGGAGAAGGGATAATGGCTTAAAAAGTGCCTGCAGAAAGCAGCTTTTAATTACTGATTCAGAGGCTTCGGCTGCTTTTTTTTGACTCCTTTTAGACCGTTTTGCTGTTCATGCCTCAGTATCTTAAAGTCGTTCACTCATTTGACACTTTGTGTCATTCTTATTTTTTTCCTTTTTCCCTTCATTCACTCGGTATCTCTCTCACACTTGTCCTGCTCGCAGGGTCGTGAGGTCGCCGCAGCCTCTCCCGGCTGCCACTGGGCGAGAGCCGGGGTTCAGCCTGGACCGGCTGCCAGTCGATCACAGGGCCACACAGAGACTCCTACAAACATTCACGCCATGTAGAGACATATAACCATTTGCAGGTCATATAGAGATACAACCATTCACCCTCTCATTCACGTGCCGTGTAGAGACAAGGACTCCTCCCCCGTTCACAGGCCATAAAGACGCACGCATCAATTCACCCTCTCACTCAGTGACGCACAGCCGTCCGCTCCTACATTCGCACCTCGGGTCAATTTTAAGGGTCTCCGATGAACGTCCTGCATGATTTTGGTCTGTGGGAGGAACCTGATGAACCTGGAGGAACCGTGCACGGACAGGGGAGGACGTGGAGACTCCATGCAGAGAGGCCTCACGCGGCAACCCTGTGAGGCGGAAGCGCTAACGACGCCGCTGCCCTTTTGTTTCTCGTACATATTTCACCGTTTCGCTTTACGGGACCACTAAACACCTCTGAATCTGCGCTGTTGAAACATAATCATCACGACATGTCGCTTGCGAATGCAGAGGCGAATAATGATGTTTGTGAATCAGAGCGGACAAAGACCTCTGCAGCAGGTGGCAGAGAAGCCAAGCCGTCGGTCTTTCACGGCGTCTGCCGCGGCTGCCTGGACGCTCTCTGGACGCAAACCGGCTCCAGCCTTCGACCGCTAATCAAAAGAGAAGGACGACAAGAGGCGTGTCGCTTCCCGCCATCGTTTCCCCGCGCAGACTGACAGCCAGGGAAGCATTAAGGCAAACAACGGATAAAGGAAACGACAACAACGCCGGCGCGGACACGCGGAGCGGCGGAATATTCTTCTGGCATTTCTTCATTTTCAGGGATGTCATTTCCGATACCGCCCTTTTGTAATGGCAGCGCGAGCCCCTAACATGCTAATTACCCCCCGCGCAGTTTGGCTTCATTTATTATGCATGAAATAATCTAATATGATGACTGTGATAATTATGCGCACATAGATAAGATAAAAGAGTAGTAACCAATTATGGTGCTGGAGTTGGAGGAAAGTAATTATTCTTTGTAGTGGAAAGAAGTCTTGCAGTAAAAATGGGGGTGACTGTCTCCTTTTTTTTTTTTTTTTTTTTTAATTTTGCGCACTGTGTTGCGGTGAAAAAGCGGATTGATGTCCGCGCTTACTCACAGCGTTGAGGAATATTCTCCCGGCAGACGGGCTTCACTTCAGGAAGACGTGAACTCAGCTTTAACGAAAAATAAATAACGGTAAAACAATAGAAAGTAATAAAACTGCCACTCAACTATAGATTCAACCTCAGAGCTGCTGAGCTTTTTCTACATTTCCATTGACACAAACGTGTGTGTTATGATAATCGCGCGCGCTTGCTCCCGGAGCCACACACACATGCACTCGTTTTGCATTCTGGGCTTGAAAGGTAACACGACGCAAAGCATCAGGTCTCATTAGCCGCAGCAAATCAGAACAGACACTAAATCGAAGGAGCAGAGCCCAAAGAGTTCTGGCGTTCTCAAATCAGAGGCGGGCTGTCGAGCCATTAAATATTACCACCTCTAAAAATCAGGGCTGGTGTGCGGTTAGCCCGCGCCGCTGTGCAAACACACTTAACACAGCGCAGCTTTCTTCGACAAATTATGTGCCTGCCACCGCCGATGACGGGAAACAGACTCACGGTAATTTATTTTTTCAGTTCCTACTTTGGCTTGAATTCGGTTATAAATCAGAGCTGTAAGTGATGGAATGCGGCAGGCAGGAAACAAACTCTCCGACGGCTGGACGGGACGCAACCTCGAGGAAATTAAACGCAACATAGTTAGTAATAGAAATAGTAAATAAGGGTTTTAGAGTGGAGGGGTTGGAAGATCGTCTTACTGACCTCTAATTGAAGCCACATTTCACTGATTCAGGAGTACACATCATCTTCACACTCATCCGGAAACCTCTGTCACCCATTAATCTCGGTCTCCCTCGGCCTGCTGTCGTTGACTCATGATTACTTGCAGAGTCGCAGCTCCGACCCAGACGTGATACCCGAGCGCGCCGGGAGCACCGGGCGCTCACATGTGTCCGGCTCCCGCATCGGATTTCAGCGCGGGGGTTTCGGATTTCACCGGGAGATACGTCTCTTCGGCCGCTTTCCAGAGAACGGAAATTTCTAAAAGACACGTAAACCGTCGGCGGATGTGCGCGCCCTGTCGCTTTTAACTCGGAGCTCATGCTGCCGGGTCGTCTTATGTTTCCTTTACACTCACAGCAGAGTCGTAATGTTCGGGATGTAATGAAGCGGGGAGGGGGGAGGCAAGGACAATGAATCCAGCCAAGCTGGCAATCGTCGCATTCCAAGGGTTTTAATGTGTACGTACAGCTGCTGCGCCGAATAATCAAGCTACTGTATGATTCTGCTGGAATTACCTCGCGCCGTGTCGTAGCAGGGCTGCGACATTCCGTCACATCGCCTCAAATCGCAAACAGCGTGGGGCGCGTTTGAGAAAAACCGTCGCGCGGAGGCTAATCTCTTTTCGTTCACGGCGCAATATATTCCCCGCTGATGAGAAGCCTTTTCGGGCCGTTTTACCTCCCGCTTTCGACGCGACGCCCGCCATAGTTCGCCGGGACGGATGCGGCGTCAGTGGAAACAAAATGCACAAATTTATTCCTCCATTTGTACCTGAGATGTCATCCTGCATGCATCGTGCACTTCATTGTACATGAAAAGGACATGAAAGCAGTAGCGTCGCCTTTTTCATCCAATAATAGTTCGCCTTGCGACGTTCAATCGTTTGATTTCAAAGTATTTCGGGCAAGTGAAATGAAAAATGTCCACTTAATGTAATCCAGACTTCAGGCTCAACGGTCGCGCAGCTGTTTGAGACACGGGGGGTGTTTTTGAAAATGGCAGGCCGGTTTTACGGCTAAATTAAGCCAGATTATATTCTCCATGTTCATTCGGTCTTGATGTACGACCAATCGTGGATGTATCCACGCTGAGTTCAGGCTTAAAGTATATTTGCACGAAATACAAGCATTCTCCGACGCCGAGTTATTTCACAGCGCATTCATCGTCAAGGCTGAAGCTGCCCGTGACCTTCATCAGTTCTCTGTCTCCGCACAGAGGAAGACAAAGTAGCGCTGTAAAGTTTAGAAAAGGAGGAAGCGAGGCTCTCTGCGGGAACGCAAGAAGACACGCAATGGATCTGGCATTGCAATTTATAAGATATTTACTCGTACAAATGAGCTGATTTTCTTTCTCTTCATATGGTGTTGGTTAAACGTGAGTCACCACGCAGCATTTGCAGCCTCATCTCAAAGCCACTGAGCCAAGGTGTCGCGCTGGAAACCGCAACGCCGGTTTTTTTCCCCAGGTATTTACATGCTCTCGGTGCGAGAGCCGCCGTCACACCACGCCGTGCGGGACGACCGGTCGTCCGAATTAAATATTGCACGGGAATAAAAAAACAGAAAAGCCCCACCTTTAACATTTTAAGAGTACGAGTCTTGTGAAATACTGTTAAAAGATTGAGGGGAAAATACAAATGACAAGCACTTGGACAAAAGCCCGGGCCGCCATAAAAAACATGGCGGTTTTATAGCGGGGGACAGGGGGACATAAAGAAAGTCATTTGCAGCTAATAACAGCAATCGCCAAAATGCATTAATACAAATCATTCTGCCCCGTTGATAAGCCGCTGTTTAACCCGAGAGCCGACACGCCGACGATGACGGCGCACGAGGGCAGGAATTAACGGCGCGGCCCGCGACGAGATGGCAAAACGAACACCGCCGCTACAAGCGCAGTTGAAATATTGTCCTTCACATAAGTGGCGTCCTGGAGTGCTGAAACGTTCAGACGAGACACGGTAAGAGGAGCGCGCTCCGATGATAACTGCGTAGAGGACTCGGAAAAGTGTATAGCCGTTTGGAGGTCAGAGCTTTAGGACGGTTGTGCTTTTGTTCTAAATCCAGAAGACTTCAATGAACTCCTGCCTATTACGACGTTTCAAAAGGCCACCCGGCAGCGTGTGGCTATTTTTTTATTTTTTTTTTTACATTTCAACGACGCGCTTTTCAGCCGCGCGCCGCAAAGAGCAGGCCTGCTTCTCGCCGGAGCCTCGGCCACGTATTAGCGCGGCTGTCAGTGAGTCATAAAGGAAACTCGGAGGGGGCGGTCAGAGATGGAACAACACTTCATGACGATGATATGCGTTAGCTTAGCGTTCAGCAGAAATAGATCCTGTTGATGTGCATTTGGCCGCGGTTCAACGTGTTCGCCTTCGGCCACCGCGGTGGAATTACAGGGGAAGCACAGCGGCGGGGTTCCCGCGGCGCTGCGAGCAGCTGCACGCCCGCCGTACCTGCCGGACGGCCGGCGCGCAGGATGCCGGGGGGCCCCCGAAGCAACGTGACCCCACGTCTTCACGGCGAGACACAACACAGCTGACACAGCAACGGCGGCCAGGCATTTCCACACCCGGGTTCAACAGTTGGAGATGATTTCATATTTGGTTCTTTAGGTTTAAATTGTATTTTGATCATTTCTGCTTTGGGACTATTTTTGAATTTTTTTTTTTAAGTCAAGCTTGGAGATTTCAGGTGAGCATGCCAATCTCTGTGTTCAATTGACTAAAAACAAACTCCAGGCATTTTCCTAGAATGAAAAATGAACGAAAGTTTCAGACAATAGAGGGGAAAAAATGATGGATGAGGGGTCGGAAGAACAACATGCCCGTCTTGCCGACAGTCAAACGGAACAAGTTGTACGACCGCGGATGTGAAAGAAATTCAAAGTACTTCATGACGAGCTACATGACTTCAGAGCAAACCACAACAAATGTTTTCATTTTCCTCAGTTTTCTAACACCTCCGTATCTCCCTCCCCGTCTGTCTGTCCGTCTCTCTTCTCCAGGACCGGCCGGCGTCCGAGCCGCTCCCCGGAAACCCCAGGACCGACTCAAGGGGCCGATGTTTACGCGGAAAAACGACAAATTAGCTACAAGCATTCATTAGTCGGGACCGGCGACCGCTTTCCTCGGCTTCACGATGAACACGTCAAACCGGCATCCGCGACTTAATTTCCTCTTTTTACCCCACGACGTCCGCCGCCACGTGCCTCGGCTGAGCGTAAAAATGCATTTTCATTTGAAGTGACACCATTTTGTCCTGTCTGTTTGTTCACTTTAGCGGGAAGCAAAAATATGCAGCCCCACGCTGCTTGCTGGGGATTTTCTGCGCTATGATCTGCGGTTGAATTCAAATCAAATATTTTGAACCTCATCCAGCTCAGCTGTTACCAGGACTCTCAAATATAATAAATTCGGGATTTACTGGCAGGCCTCATATTTCTCTGTGTGAAGCTCTATTCATTTATTAGGATTATCTGCATTCCACCAGAGATAAGACCAAAGACACAATGAGGTTCGGAGTCTTGTTAAAGGCCTTTAAATGCAGAATATATAATAAGATGTTGCTAATTTGATTTTGTGCTTGATTGTAGAATAACGACGAGTGCAGCCTAAAAATACATTTAAGTTGTCTTCTATTTTTTGTTGTTGTTGTTTTTTTTTTTTTTAATTATTCTTTTTTTTTTTTTTCTCAACTGCAAAAATAATGACATCAAAAGCAAATTATTCCACCGCTGGAGAAATAGTGTGGTATGGAAATAGCCCACTTCTTACTGATCTTTTGAAACACACTGTAAATAGTGTGCGGATCCTGTTAGTGCAAAAAAACAACGAGGATTGAACCGTTCTCTTCGACTTTATTTCATGCCACGACTTTGACTCCGCGGAATGCGTCCCCGCTGGGTTTTCATTTCCTCTGTGTGAAAAGAGGAATGCAATCACAGCACTGATGCTAAAATCATTACCTAATGACTCAAACCTTTGAATGTCTTCCTCCATGCTGCGGCGTTCACTTCCACAGACCTTGTTTCGGGCGCGCATCACATGTTATTGTGTGAAGGAGAAGAAGAGAATTTCTATACATTCGTTTGAGCGCTCCTATCTATCTCTCGGGGACGATTGATTCGGAGTGCCGGGGGGAAATCAATCGCGCATTGAGGTCTACAGTGGATTTCCCATTTGCGTAGGTATTTCTTTTTTTTTCTGCTTCGGGATGTTTTGGAGACACCTCGGGAGCAGGGTGATGCCGAGATAACATCCGGCTGAGGGTTCGCGGACAAAGTATGGCGAGAAATAAAAATGAAGAGGGCACAGAGGGACCGACACCGGGGATCTCTGCATAACCAAAGTGTGAGGAAACCACCAAAGGGCAATTATACGGAGCGGGAAATATACCGCCGGCTCTGTGCGTGTGCTTTTGTTGGTTTTTCTCTAAAAAAGAAAATGGCGAACCATCTGAATGATCAAATGAAGAGTGAAGCCTGCTGACATTTTGTCCCCTCGCAGGCTCTTCCGAAGGCGTGAAGAAGTTGAGATTTAGCGTTCCTTGCAAGCTTGTGCGCCTACAGAGCCTATGTTCTCTTATATGTCCTTCCAGAGAGCACAGCTTTATGGCGTTGACAGTATAGAGGATCATTAATTTGCCTGTTGCTTCTCTCGGAGCATAAATCAAGCCAATCCATCTTTCTCCGACCCCGGTCCCCGGTGGCTTACTTAGAGCCATGCCAGCGCAGCACTGGCGGTGGAATGAGCAAGGGTAAGCATGTACAGGCTGTCCTTAAGCAGAGCCGTCTGACGGCATAAACAGGCTTCTGCCTCCTCTGGAGACCAATAGGGATCAAGCAGGCTTAGTGGGCATGACCTGCGAGGGCACAGACGGGGCCAAAACATACAACGCAACACAATTGTCGAACGGATTGCTGCACTATTGAACATGAGAGAGCTAAACATCGCATTGCTCACGGGCCTGGAACAGGACCTAGATGCACTCCACTGAGGATACCCAGCAGACTGAAGCCTTATGAATAATTCCGAGCAGCTTCTCTCTTTTTTTTTTCCTCTTTTTCCCAGCCTGATTTAAGGAAGTGAGGCTTGCAAACACAAATTGCACATCTCACAGTCTGGTTGCTAAGAAAAGGAAAGCAAAGTAGATGTATTAGTCTGACAAGACCCTCAGAAATGTTCTCTTTCACAGGCGTCAGGCGGGGCTGAATTAACAGGGAAAAAAGACCAACGCTGAACACAAGCATTTTCGTTCTACAGTCATGGACGATGCCGTATGGCGGCTCGCGGCGCGCACTGTTTACCTTCTTCGTTTTGCGTTACACACTCACTTTATTAGTGATTATCCCTCCCGAAAAACCTGCAGGTCTGCACAGCCTGGCATCTCATCATGTCATTTACCCTTATAGAAGGAAATGGGAATATGCAAATAACGCCGGAACATTTCACAGCCTCAAAATATGCCCCTGGGCTGCATGTCCAATGACACAAATCATCAATTAAGATCTCAGCAGGGTTTGGGGATGGAATAATTTGGCATTATCTCGATCTGACAATATGCGGAGCCGCGTGGGGTACATGACAACAAAGAACAAACATCACTACGGGTGACGCGTTTTGACTCGTGCCTTTGTTTGAGCGCGTACCGTCACGATTCACCCGCGGCTGAAGCCTGCACTTTGAGACTCTGACAAAAGGCAGCCCGTCGTTTGAAACGTGTGAAAGGTAACAGACCCTCTCGCGCTCTTTCAGCACCGACTCAAAACAGTGTCTTTCAAAAAGAATTGGGTTTCACGGGGGGGCGGGATGAGAGCTCTGGCTCCTCGTGGGATTTTGCGCTCGCCGCACAGCACCTGTCGAACGCGTTTGATTGAGGGAAGAGTTTGTCGGGGATTGTCGTCTGAATCGCCTTTGTGATTTCTCAGGCAAGCACATGATTGGAAAACAAACGGCCCGGGCATTTTTAATGAACCTATTGTCCGCCGGCGCTGAGATTTTACAGTACACAACCGCAACATTTAGCCAGTGACCGGAGAAAAGTAAGAAACTGTGACAACTTCAATTTGGGGCCCATGATCAGTGGTCGGCTTGATACCTTTTTAAATATATCTATTCATCCCACGAATAGCCCCTTTTTTGCAAGCCTTAAAGTATCTGCCTCGACAACAGTGGTCGCCAAGCTGGGAATAAGAGCGAAACTACTTTTCAAGCCACAGCGAGTGACTTCTTACACTCCCATTTGAGAGTTATCAAATTTGATTTTCCAGAAAAGGCCATTCGGATCCGTCGCCTTGTCGCTCAAAGGTTGGATGTTTTCAAGTCATTTGTTTTTGAGTCTGTTCAGCTGCTCTCTATTGGAAAGCAGTCCCACGTGTTGCTTCACATTGAATTGCAGCCGTCAACTGTTTTCCTCCCGGTCCCACAACCGACAGTGCTGGCCTTGAAACCCATTTCCAACACTTCAATCTATTTACAATAACGTTACATCCACAGGATGAGTGTGTGTGTGTGTGTGTGTGTGTGTGTGTTTCTGTTTGTGTTGTCATATGGAAATGTGTTTTGCTAGCTCACTGTGTGAACTGGCAGGTTGACTAGAGGTGGGTGACAGATGAATGCTGAGATGACCTAGTTTGACCCGGACACCAGCGAAGCATCTACTGGGTTTGTTTTTAACATTGTTTCATTTTGCCCGTTCAAAAGTTTATTCAAAGAAATCCCGAGAGCGAGACCGTCATCCCGGCAATACGGCGGAATAATGCCGTCATCAGGAGCAGAAAGCGCTGCACAAAGACGGCCAGTGTTGGGGCTCGGGAAGTTTTTGCAGGGCGGCGAAGGCGGAGGGTAAACACGGGAGCACGCCGAGATGCAGGCTGAAACTCCCATCGCCTGACTGACGGAAATCTAAACCATTCCTCCTCATGCAAATGAATGTCTGCCACATGTTTAAATAACAATATCGGAGTAAAGTCGATGAAATAAAGATGGAGGTAGAGGAAGAACACATTTTGCAGTGAAGCCCAAATCAATGTCATGTGGAAATACTTTTGCAACTGTTCGTGATTTAAGTATCTTGGGATGTTATTTTCACAACACACACACACACACACACACAAATAGACGTCTAGTGATGCCGGATTTGTTCAGAGTCAGAAGAAACTTCCGACATGTGATTGAGTTTACGCGAATCATTTAAAACGCGCTTTTTTCCCCCTATTTCCACGAATCGCAAGTCGCGGCCACTCAAAATGATAATAAACAATACGACGGGAATAAAATGTGAACTTGTTAAAATGAAAGAAAACGATCGCGATAACACGGTAATGTCGTGATTCCAGCTGATTCACGTTCCGTACAAAGAGCCCGGCGGAGTCCCGGTGACTCTGCGGGGGGAACCTGACGGAGCTCCGCGCTCGTCCAGCCCGTCCAAGCGCCGCACAACGCGTGTTATTCGAGAAAAATCACAAGCTTTTTGAACAGCCGGATCCGCCGATACACGCATCCTGCAAACACACACACACACACACATGCACAGAGAATACACACGCAAACACACATACGGCGCGAGCACCAGCGACACATGAATAAAATGAAATAAAATAAACACAATCCCGCATCAAGCCAAAAAAAAAAATCCACCGGTCTTTCAGTCCTGCACAAAAATGCATCTCCTCTCCTTTCCCTCTCTCTTTTTTCCTCCCCCTCCTCTACAAACCCCCTTCCTTTCTCTCCCTCTCTCTCTCTTACTTACCCTCCCTCCCTCTCTCTCTCTCTCTCTCTCTCTCTCTCTCTCTCTCTCTCACCCTCCCTCTCTCACTCTGGCCTGGCTGTCTGTCTGTCTGTCTGTATGAATAATGTCCTGCCTTTTGTAAATGAGGGGGGGGTGAGGAAGGGAGGGAGGGAGGGAGGAGGAGGTGGAGAAGGAGGAAGGGAGGGTAGAGGGGTGGAGGGGTGGAGGGGGGGGGGGCGCTGAAGTGGTAAAGCCCTGCTCCCATCCACTGACATTGAAAATGAATGACAGCTTACCTGCATGCCAATCTTCATCAGACTGACACTGGGCTGACAGCACAGCCTATACTCCTCCACACAGCCGCTGACGTCAGACGCGCCAGGCCACTCCCACCTCCATCTTCATCCCCCCCCTCTGTTTCTTTTTTTTTTTTCCTCCCAATGCCGTGCTGCTGATGCCTTCCAGTGTCCGTGGGAAATATGACAATCACTTGCTGCTGCTGCTGCTGCTGGTGCTGCTGGTGCTGCTGGTGCTGCTGCTGGTGGTGGCGGTCGCCTGGCGCAGGGTGGGGGCCCACGGCGGGGAAGTTCTCGCTTTCACACGAAGGGAGAGGAGATGGGAAAACCGAGGCGGGGAAGACGGCGCAGGTGGGAAAATGGGAGCACCTGAGGATTCGACACCATGACTTGGCGGCGAGGAGGCGCCGCATGTTGTTATCAACTTTATTTATAGCGTTTAGTGATCGCGCAACCCAGCGGAAAACCAGGGTGGCATGACATCATAGTGACATTATCGAGGTTTAACTGGCCCGTTTATCTTTTTGTTGCGCCTAAGAGTGCACTTTGACAATTGCTTTACATTGAATTTGTCATTGCAAGGTTTATAACATGCTGTCTTTTATTCACTTTAGCATATTATTGCATTGCATACTTGTTTGTTGCTATTTATAATACTAATATGTCTTCAATTGTATCTTTAATGCCCATATCTGCAGTGGCATAAATACAAAAATGATACTTTTAAATCAGTTACGATTCCCATGAACCAGTATCCACAGCTTGATAGCCTACCAATGCAGCAGATGCAGAATTTCCAATATTGAAATATAACGGAAGGAATAAAAATGAAAATTGTCACTAACTCATGCCAGCTGTTTTCTATGGGACAACACAGATGAGGAGATGATGGTGCATTACTGGTCTGGTCAAATTTACTAATAAAGGAGAATATGAATGCTTGATATGAATGGATATAATTAATCATATGAATGTCCGATGTTTTTTTTTTCTGAACTCAAAAAGAAAAGACTAATACAAAGTTGCAGGCCCGCAAGCTGAATTTGCGTCATCACAACTATGTCGTATTAAATGCGACAGAGAAACTTGACCCTTCTGAGCCAGAAGCAAGTAAAGTTACAATCCGGCATCTTGTGTCCAATAGTTCAACTTATTTTAGAATGAACGAAAAAGTTTGGGGGTTTTTTTGCCTTTTTGCACACGGATTTTTGAGCATCCGATCCAAATACGTGGCACTTAAAGGCAACACTTCCAGGGGCATCACGGCTGGGGAACACATGCTTTGTTTTGCATGGCGGACCAGACCGGCCCCCTGTCGGTCCCCCACAACCACTGCATGCCTGGAGGAGACGCTCCTCCACTTACTGACGAAAAAACACTGCGGAAATGTCAGCCGAAATGATCGAAACCGCAGGTTAAAATACCACCATTCCTCAAACTCGATGCGTGTACTTTGTTTTAATTGTGTGAATATAATGTTTTGTTTCGGCTGCAGTGACTTGAGGTGATGGCCAATAAATAAAATCCACTGCTTTTAGTGTGTCCCCTAAATTGGATGTGTCGACCAGGGCTTTCAGTCACAGCACATTACATATTATTTCCAGGAATAATAAATCATATTCCATGGACAAAATAGAGAATGCACATTGAATGCACAAATGAGTAAAGTCAGTTAAAGGTCAGCCTGTGACCGACAATCCCGGTGATGTGAGAGTAATTAAATTAAACCTCACCCCAGAACTGTTTGGACACTAGATTTTGTGATATGACGTACTTATCTTTTTTTTTCTTTTTTCCTCGAAAAAGCATTCAAAATTCAAGTGTTACGGAGACATAAAACTAATATCTACCTTTTCCGGGTTGGTCATCGTTGCCAAGTAATAAGTTTTGCAAAGCTGGAAAACGTCGGTGAATACTTTCACACGTGTCTCGGATCTTGAGTAACTACACGTTCGATTGGTTGAGGCGGGCACCCAGTATCCAATCGCAGCGCGGCTTGCTGTTACCAGGAAGTAGAGGACGCTTCGATCCGCGTCTCTTATCCTCTCCAGTTGAAAAGGATTTTGAGTGCGACTGACTCCCATCCGGACTCGTCGCTACGCGAAAAAAAAACAACTCCCTCGGGGACGAAGGATGTCACTTTTACGAAGAAAACATTTATCTCACAACACATACATTTCAATCGCCGGAGTCGAAATAGGTTCTATAGCGCAGCATCGAAGCGTTGACCGTACCAGCTAAGCTAGCAATCACGGTGCACTGCTGACTATTTCCCTATAAACAGTGTATATTTGAATTATCACGTATCGCCCTTTGGTTAGTGTTCAATTCTTAACTGGTTCATGATTGTAAGTCTCGTAAACCAACAGCACCGCCGGGGAAAAATGGCAGGTACCGTGTTGGGAGTCGGGACGGGCGTCTTTGTCATCGCCGTCGTCTGGATCGTGTCTCTGGTTTTGGGGATGGTGCTGTTCAAAGCATCCGGATCATCCAAGTGAGTGAGAAACAACCAGCACACAGCTCTCACACCAAGTGACAATTTATTTGCATTGGAACCGGCTGGAATTAATCGGGGATTTATTTCCCATGACAACTGACCTTTGCAACGTCTCTTTAAAATTAAAACGACATGACTTGCACAGGAGTCGTCGTCTTGCACACAAACAAGTCAAGTCATAAGGTGGGCTTTCCAGTAAATTCGACCCACAGATGTTTCATCTATTACGCAAAAATGACCTAAGGATGTGGTGAGTCATTTACTGTCGGCCACAGCAGTGTGGTCTTGGAAATGCCAAGGAGGAAATACATCACGATCAGGTCTGAAATTGGAAGGTGACTCTTGAACATATTGTTGTGGGACCTGGAATTTTATGAGTCACTCCCAGATCAGTATGAAACACTTAGGTCGGGCAGCCGTGTTCGAGATCTCTCTGTGTGTCCAAAGACGAATAAGTGATTTTTGTGTTTTGATTAATAAAATTGAAAATGGCATTATTCCATCCCATTAAAAACATAACATGACAAGAAAATGTCGATTTCTGTGACAGTCTTCCTTCCCTCGTTTGCCCCGAAGGCTGTTTCACAACCCAGACGTACTCTTTCATTGTCATACAGAACTAAAGAAGCCACAAGGTTCACATTAAGGAAGCTCCAGACATTCCATTTTGACATTTCCATCTTCATATTCCTCCAGAATGAGCACTTGATTATCAGTACACTAAGCACCGTATCATTCATCAACCGGCCAACATCAGGGCCTCATTGCTGGTGAGACTGAATGAGACCATTAATTATACCAAACAATTTTTCACATGAATGCTCGGACGATGCACTTTCCAGTGCTCGCTGACTAATAGTGGTGCAATAACAATAGATTCGAATCCTAACACTGCAATAAAACAAAATTGTTTCAGTACAATGCCCTTCTTGTATTAGTTTCAGTTGCAGTACTTTCTCATTAGCGGTTTACCTATTTGTAAAGTTAGAGAATGGAGTTTTAGATCATCCTTTGTAATGAACTTACTCCCAGTGAGCCTCATAATCCTCACAGTAGCATCTTTTGGTGACTCGTGTTTTGTTTTTGGCAGATTGGGACTTATCCCGGTTTTCCTCCTTGCGACTACCATCACCCTGGTGCTGCTGTTTTTCCCTCGCAGCCCAGAGACAGGCCCTGCTGTCAAGGAGATAGAGGTGAAGCGCTGCACAGATCACAGATCACACACAAACAAGCTTACACACTCTTACTCGAAACAGTGGCTCATTGATCACATCTGCCGACTGCTTGCTAAAACTGTCAGTGTCGTAGTCATAGCGCCTATGGACTGTGCAAAGTCCACAAAGAAAGGACCAACTTTCGCTCTAGATCTAGCAGACACGCGCCGGAAGAACAGTAAATACGACATCTTGTAGGGATTTTTCCAATGTAATCAAAAAGTGTTGATTTTATACGCATAAGGTCACAGTCCTGTTTTGATTTCTCAAGTGGTGTCTGAAAAATGAAACAGTCAGATCCTCGTGTTGGAACTGTGCTGGTTGTGTTTGTTTGAAAGAATTATCAGTCTGAATCAGCGGGATCCCTCAAGGCTTTACTTTGTAAATCTTGCCATTTTTGTCAAGCCTCCTTTTTCCAGACACGATAAAGTGGTTCTTACCATGACACCATTTATTTTTGGTCCTCTTGCTCCAGTATTCTGTTAGTTAGGGCTTTACTTTATAAAATAATGTTACAAGATAATGTTATATGAACTGACTGACAATGAAATTTCTTCTCTGCACATTTAAATTTCAAAAGGAGGACAAGGACAGCACTCCACGTTGACTTCAGAATAAATTTTCAGTCGAGACAAATTGCAATTAAAAAGATATTCTGAAGTAACTTTGGAGTCCTGTCCTTGTCCTTTGATCGTTTCTTTTATTACATTAAAGATTCAGCACCCAGCTTTCACTGAGACTATATTGTTCCAAGTGATTTGTGAACTTTGGGCCCGCTTTAACTGTACCGTGTGGAAACTTGGGGGTTTCGGGGTCAAAATATTGAAAATGGACTCGTGGAGACCTCTCGTGATCAGCAGTTCCTGCCCGGTGGGGTTATTGAAAGAGTACTCTTCGCAAATTAATATTTTTGGGAGGAGGAGTTGGTGAAATTCTGAGATCTTTCTCACAGAGAGGTCTTCGCTCTCTTCATCAGTATTAAACCAAACGCAGTTTCTCTCGCGGTGCTTAAAAAAATTAAATTGAAAATAATTCCACGGTTTTCAAAATGAATCCACAGATCCAAGTGTTGAAATGAATTTGGAGTTGTTTTCTTTTACCCAAATCTTCTCGCTGCCGCAGAGCAAACACTGGCGCATCACAAACCAGTCACATGGGAACATTTTTACCCACAACGTTCACTCTTTTTCTCAGTTGCCACACACATGCAGGTCTTGTTTGTGTGACCTTTACCATTTGTAATAAAGTGCTTACCGGAGGAAATGTTCAGCATGTGTATTTGAAGTCTCCCTTGTTTATTTATTTATTATTTTTACCATACAGCAATTTTATTCTCGAAATGACCATCAAAGCTCATGTGACCTTAAACCCTTTTTTAATGTGACGCTTCAGAAGTCGCAGAGCCCAGTGCGTTTGCGGGCTCGGCTGTGTGTCCTGGACCCCGCGAGCTTGAAAGCCTGTTTAAAGGTTAGAGTTTTAGGAGTTACAATTAGGGCATTCTACAGCCGACTCTGGGATGAGGGGCTGTAATTGCAATGTCCTTTCAAACGTTGCGAGACAAGGTGTGTGTTCCAGAAGGCAAAGCTCAGGTTGTGTCGGTTGTAACCGTGTCACATACAGGCTGTATTTATGTGCAACCTCTCCCTAAAATCTAATCTCAGCCGCAGTGTAAGCCTGTATCCAAAGTGCCATATGCCTTTAAAAAGCATTTGTCTTTGTGCGTGCGTGTGTGTGTGTGTGTGTGTGTGTGTGTGTGTGTGTGTGTGTGTGTGTGTGTGTGTGTGTGTGTGTGTGTGCGCACTTAGGGTACATGCTCGTCGTAAAGGCCTGCTCTGCTTTATCTTAGTCCAACAGCAACACAGAACAAACACTCCCCCACGTTGCCTCGAGGTCGTGCCAATAAGCCGACCAGATCTGCCAAGCAAGCTGCCACCCCATAGAAATAGCAGAGCAGAGCCCCGTCCTGGCCTGCTCACATTTTATAGCCTTTGTGCAAAGGCAGATACCAGACCGGCAATAGAGACACGAAGCAAAATGTCACTCTTTGGTTTCTCTGCAAGGCTCATGGCCGAAAAAAATAATAATAATCAAGCCGTGCCTGCATCATTAATCGGCTGCTGTGTTAAAGAGGTTACATAAAAAATAAAAAAAAAAATCCCTTGTCATTATGACACCTTATAATACCAGCAAAAAGTCATTATTACCTTGTTTTTGCACAGAGCTATCAGCCTTTATTAAGCCTGAAGTGGCCTGTTATATCTCTAATTGGATGGATATGGCATAAAACGATAAATGGGACAAAGAGCGTAGGAGCTCTCGCTGTCAGATTCAGTGAATTTCAACCGGAAAAGTTGACCTATCTGTGATATCCTGCCTCGGAATAAATCAATGCCATAGGCGGTTTTCATACCGCACGAGGTGAAAACCTGCAGTAATGGCCATTAAAAAAAAAGAAAAGATCCTTATTTATAATAACAGAAATAGGATTTCAGCAACAATAAACAGATCCGCAGTGGCACAAACTAATTATCAGTCAACACGGTGCAGCATGACAGCTTACTAGCAGGAAGAGATGCTTTGTGTATTTGTGTGTGTGTGCGTGTGTGTGTTTGTGTGTGTGTGTGTGTGTGTGTGTGTGTGTGTGTGTGTGTTTGTGTGTGTGTGTGTGTGAGCGGGCGAATGCACACAGACCGTAAGAACTATGTAACCTTTCGCTGTTAAACAAAAGAAAAATATCATCGTGCCAATTAGGTCCGTCACAGAGTACGGGTGGGGGTAGTTTATCCCAGACCCTCCCCTCCCCTGCTTGCCCGCTCTGCACCCCTGCTCTCAACGACATATTAATAAAACATGGCCCACACTTTGGGCCGCTGCTCGCTGCGTAATTGCCAAATTAAAAAGTGAGATGTGTTAAATGCATCCATAAGAGACGGCTTGCATTAAAACTCCACCTCTTCGGGACAGCAGATTATTTATACACACACTTTCACCGCCTCTCATTTCACAGCGGTGCCGGTGAAATATCTCTAGTCAGCAGTGGGGCCGCCGCTCCTCCGGCATTATCGAGCTTAAGGGTGTTCTCTCATTTTGCATTTGCATATTCATGAACGTCTTGTGATCAAGATCTTAACTCAGACACCCTGGGCCATCAATGAAGTGTAAAAAATCTACTCAAGGCAACTTCATTCATTCTACCTATTTGAGAAATGTTTAAACATCACCAGGAAGTTGCCTTACGATCAGGTAAAAATGACCAAAACATTACAAAAAAAAATTCAAATGTCCAAAAGAAATCACTCAAAGATCAGCAAGAAATATACATTTTTGAAGTACAGCATTTTAAATTAATTTTAGATAAAAAAAAATAAAATCAATGAAAACACTGTATGAGCGTAGGTGTACAAAAAAACGATCAATCAGAAAATCAATGAATAGGCCCCGGATTTAATTTGTGCCTGCATTTTTCCGGCGTTGGAGGTTGATTGTGTCGCAAAAAAAAAATCCCCTCGTGATGAGTCGGGGCGCTGAACACGCCATATCGATCGGGGGAGGCGGATGTTTTTCCAGGGGACCAACAATTCTTTTGCCTTTTGTGTGCTGAAGGCGGTCCGTGATCCCACGGCGTGGATCGCCGCGCCTCCAAGCATCTTTGGAAAGCCCTCCCCTGACATCTAGTGGCAGAAGGGCAGCACGTCGGTTCCCCGCGATTGGTTTTGCCGCTGACGGGCCTCGCAGACGCCGAGCGTGGTTATGAAGACGCTCCCGCGTTGAATCCCTCCTCTCCCCCTCCTCTTTTGTCTCCCGCAGATAGTGGACACTTTGTTCATCGGCCGCTACGTGCTGCTGGCCCTGGTCTCCCTGGTCTTCCTGGTGGCCTCCTTCCTGCTGCTCCCTTTGCATTTCCTGGAGCTGGTTTACGCTAAGCCTTTGAAAACACACTAGAGCTGCCAGGGTCAGAGCTGGCATCGGGTTCACAACCTGGAAAGAAGACAAGCCAGCAGAGAGAGAGAGAGAGAGAGGCCCATCTTCATCTGGACGACTGAAGATGCATTCCAAGCAGCAGAAGCGGCGCGAGAGCCCGTGTTTTCCCACGGTCACGTGTTTGTTATTTGTTGTTCTTGTGCCCAGCCAAGGTCTTCAAATAAGAAAACACTGATTCCCCCCCCCAAGTTCATAAATGATTTCAGGTCGACGGTCCCCGTCCTGTAATGCGATCCAGTGCATCAGGTCATAATGTTTTTATGCGACGTCGTCCTGTCTGATTCTACCGGGCACCCAAATAATTTAAATATTGAAGAATTTATTTGCAGAACATGCAAGTCAAAAGAATCGCAATAATGATAACTTGAGCATTGACGCGACTGCGTTTTGGCTCCGCAGCATCACATCCAGGAAGAATGACTCACACTGACCAGCGTGACACAAGAAGTAATATATCACCTCAATAAGGTGAGCGGTTTAAATCCCCGCGTAAACGCAGCCTGGCCGAAATGGAAGCAGGCCCCCGCAGTCCTCGGTGAGCAGACACCCGGCCGGATTTACAAGCGTGTCGTTGCACGGTGCCCTGTGGCCAAGCCTCGCACGGACATCCCAAGAAGCGACGGCTTGATCGCCCTAAAGACGACGCGCGGCTAACCAAAGATCACCCCTGACGCAAAGAAGTGGAGATCAGCGTGGAGAAAAGCCGAGCCTGCGGCCATGCGGGACGAACACGAGGGAAATTTATCGAAACAAAATGTAAAAAGAAAAATAAACGTTCCTTTAAGTCTGTAACTTCTATAAAACACTACGTTTTTGAATTAGCATCTGTTTTTAAACACCGGAAAACCTTTGCTTCGACCTATTTAAAATGCAAACATTGCCCTTTGATACTTTTTATTTTCCTCAGAAAGAGAGTTGGGCCTCCAGACGTCCCCGACTGCATGTCTTTGCAAACCCTCCAGTCCATCGTCCCGAACAAACCCCGCGCGACGCAAATGTTGCATTTAGATGTATTTCAAAAATTCAAATCTCAAACATCTTGCCATTTATTTCCTTGTAAACTCTGATTTTATGGAAATCGTCCCGTTATTAATAACAGATGGTGTTCTTGCACGTCCTTTAAAAAAAAAGTCTTAAAAATGAATCAATTTGTTTACCTAAAGCTAAGGTTTGACTGCAGATCGAATTACATCTCAAAGAGTTCTCAGACACTGAAAACATCCCATTTGGGCCCCGATAGTTTAATTCATCGATCCGTCGGGGCAGCATTTCCAGACTTGAAACGCTGACCGGTCAATGCGTTCGATCCTTTTAGTTTCCCAAACGCCACGCCTTGGGTTGGTCACGTTTCGAGACAGAAAACCAAGAATATTCGGGCGGAAACACCAACGTCCTGTGGACGTTTTCTGTATTTTACATAAAAGCTTGAACGCTCGGACCTTAAGGGATGCACTTCATGCACGAGGGATGCATTTCGTCCCATGCAGGTACCACTTTCTTCTCACACCGAATAAATTTCCAAATTATGCCACGTCTCTGCATGAGTTTCTGGATCCTAAGTTGTTTTTTTTTTTGCACTTCAACTTCATCTTTTAAGTCTCCCCCCATGTTTTCATGTTTTCACTTGTTATTCCATAAAATACACCCGAAGCCAGAACGTCGGGGAGCTGCTCGAGAGTGTATTTTATCACCAAATAAAGTGTTTTTGTTTTTTTTTTGCAAAGCAGGAGTTTCCACATTTGACGCGTTCCTGATAACGTGTCGGGTTGCTCCCGTCACCTGGCTAACACGTCGTCACCGCTTCCCGTCTATTTATCAGCATCATTTGAATGACGGCCTCCGTCATGAACCGGGACTGGCTGCTTAGCGAGGTGGCTTCGCGAACGCCTCGGTTTTCCCATCACGAAAGGTGGTGGTTGGAGTCATTAAATTTAAAATGACTGACATTAGCTCACGGTACTTGACTGAACGCTAAATGCAGATTTTTAGTTTTAGTCTCGTAAATGGTGGGATAAACTGGATCGGTTAGTTGGTCCTTGCAGGACTCGGAAGAGCAAACTTATGAAGCACGTGCACGTCCTTCACAGAGATGTCACACGGGGACGTTAACGAATGCGGTCTACATCTAAAATACTCCGAGGCGTCATTAGCATCACGTTGAGGACGTATTTCCGGCTATGAATCATAACTCGCAGCATGTTTTCAGTTGCGATGAAAGAAAAACAGAGCTGCTTTCACATGGCTCCCAAACAAACAATTCCACTGAGAGTAATGAGCTTTTGCCGTCTAGAACCTCAATTATTATCACTAGCTGCGCCCCCCCCCCCCCCCCCCCCCCCCCCCCCCCCCCCCCT
>CAAKHD010005747.1:120990-137223 GCA_901007705.1 Fistularia tabacaria
TCCTTTCGGTCCCTGTAGAGGTTCTTTCTCCATGGAGCTCGAACCCCCCCCGAGCAGACGGGCCGCCCGCGGGGCGCGGGGGGGGGGGGGGGGGGGGGGGGGCGAGCCAACGAGGAGGCAGTGCGGGACTCCCCGAGAGGAGACAAATTGAAGAGGGAGGGCTTAAAGCCGTGATGAAGAAATATGAAGAACACCATGCTGAAAGCGACTAGCGCGTAGGACAGATCGCCAGATTATGTTTCGCCGTTTGTCGCGGCGGAGAGGGGGGTGGACGGCGGCGGGGGGGGCTCTGTAGGTTTGCACGCGGGGACGGAAGGCGACTCCCCCCCCCCGCCACCCCCGCCCCCGGGGGGAACGAAGATGCGGGTCAACGCGTGGTGGCTCCTCTGGCTGACGTGGTGCTACACCTGCGTGGAGTTCTCCTGGAGGTGCGCGTGCCGAGACCTCTGCGCCACCGATCTGGGACCGGACAGGAGGTCAAAGGGCCGGGTAAAGGAGCACCTTCGCTACGGCGTCGCCCACCAGCACAGGGCGCACCACAGGAAAGGTAAGCACTCGGGGAGACTCTGCCCTCATTTGCGGAAAACAGGTGCGACAGGTGAAAATAAACCCATTCAGAAAGTCGCCCAAGAATGATCGAATTCACAAGAAACGGGTTGAACGGGAATCAACGTCCGCCGAGGATGAGAACGTTACAAAATCCGTGTTATCGGGAAATCTTTATAGGGAGACGAGGAACGGTGCGTATTGATCGTCGAGTCCAAAAATAAATGAATATCATGTGAACACCTGTTGTCTTAAACATTTCCAATGTGACGGGGGGAGTTTTGTCAACACAACAACCTTCCGATAGGAAATGAAAGTTGACCATCAACTGCACAGAGATTTGAGAATTCGAGCACAATCTACATTTGCACAATGTATCCTAATTCAACTTCGATTCAACAGATCTTCGCTCGTAACTTTAATTGCGAAAGACAATTAGCGATGCGCCGTCCGGAAAGCTTCGGACCAGGAGAAAACTTGCGACCTTTGATGCGCGGCGATTGTTTTCTCAAACAAACACACATCTGACGGCAGCTGTCGACGCCCATTCAACACACACTTGATTTACACCGAGACACACTTAAGTCTGAAGTCACTTTTTATCGCATTCCTCACGCTCGCTGACACATTCTTCTCTCCCCCCCCCCCCGAGTCCATCCCGCCCTCTGGGCCCACTCCGCCGCTTCTCCCGACCTTTGGTCTGCGGCTTGAAAGAGGTTCCTCTCCTGGGCACGTCTCGCCGCGGCTCCATTCCCATGCCTGGTGTTGAGCCCGGTCTCATCCTTCATCCCCTCTGAAGCTTTTGTTTGGGCCTGAAAGCCGGCCGATGACGGGGCCGTCCAGCCCAAGTTGTTGGATCAATATAAACATCCATCACTTAGCCCCGGGCCTTTTGAGAACTCACAATGAACAGTTCACCGAACAATACTTTATTTATGGGAGCCATTGGACGGGATGAACTCGAGGTAGTTTACTTATTTCTGGGTCACCCTTGCTTTGGCCTGGAACCGGGAAGGGTTCTTTTTTTTGTTTTAATTCCTCGAAAATTTCAGCTGAAATGCATCAATTTTCACTCAGTTTTGTATCATACCGGTACTAAAAGTATTTTTCCTCGTCGCCCAGCCATTAAACTTAAGTTTGAATTTTTATGTTCTTTGCTCACACTCGAGCCAAGAGTTGACTGGTCGTATGTATTCTAACAAATTAAATTAATTTGATGATGTGATGTAGCAGTGGCATGAAGTGAATGCAGCAATTGCTCTTCCAATTCTTTTGAGCCGAATATGAAGAAGAGCACACAGATGAGCCATTTTAAAATGAGGCGTTAAAAGTCAACTTTATAATAAACCAATGAGTGCTTCTCGTGGCAAATTAAAACCCATTTTCTCCGCTTTTAGTGACAACACACTAAATATAAAATTGTTTGTTCATGTTCATGTTGGAATTTAATGGTTTCTGTAAAAGATATAGTGCAAACAGACTAGAATTGTTATTCTGTAATAAGACACGAGTGTTAGAGGTGTAAACGTTCACCGTTCTTTCGGATTTATGTGCTCAAAAGTATCATGTAGATAGATAGATTTAGATACATATATGTGGTATAACTCTGAATAAATCATACTAAATATGAGCAGGGATGGGTAGGGGAGGGGAGGAGACCCTGAATTAAAACCAAATAAGACAAAACATTCAACAAAATAAAACACACGAAGGCCGGGGGAGTTGAGATCTACACGGTTGTCAGGTTGCTTGTTCGGGGGATGAATATGTAAAGGCAGGTTTCAGGAGTGAACATGTTTAACATTCATGAGCGCATCAGCAGCTTTCTTAAATAATCCGCTACATTTTCTGTTCACACTTCCTGTGAGAAAATGTGCATTTTCTTTTCAACTGCTTGCATTTATTTTCAAGTGTGTGAGGATGGGCCGCAATTTCCTTCCATTGTTCAGAAACACTGGAGCCTCAGGGCTTCCTGCCACCAGTCACAAACCTGGTGCCACAGAAATATGTATCATTATTTCCCTTCCAGCAGCGATAAATTATATTGATTTCAGAGGAAAGATTCCAAATATGTATATTACCCCATCGGGGGAGGGGGGGGAGCTGAATTTAATATTCTGCAATGAGTCATGATTTATTTGTCTGATATAAAAGTTCCCTCCTTTTCTCTCCCCAAATGTGAACTGATCTGAGATGAAGACCGTTAAATCAGTTCATCTCACAGGTATTGTATGACTCAAACATGTATCAGTAGCCTTTATTGCACAGCTACAAATAAAATATATAAACTGTGACATATCTTTGCCTCCCAGGTAATCCAAATGTATTGGAATATTGCGGTACAACGTCAATTTACAAAAGGGAACTAGAATGGTGTCGAAAAGAAAGAGCAGCACCTTCACATTAAAATCAAGGGATTTCTATTCTAACATGAACGCCCCGAAAAACAAATAAAAATATAGTACAATTAATCGAGAAATATCCCCAAGATGGTTGGATAATATCGAACAGCTTTAATATATGATAAAGAGCGTGCGTGCGGTGAGCGTGATCAGGTTTAGTGGAAACAAACTTTTATTTTGAAGAGACGCGCGACAGGAACCGGAATCTCGCTCTTGTGCTTGGTGTAACTTTACGTCACAAGAAGTCAAAGGGCTGAGGGGAAGAAGTTGGCGTCGGTTTCAAAGTGTTGAAAAGGGACGTTTGAATTCCACCCAGACGCCTTTTATTCCTGTTATTTTCTATAATTGATTTTTTAAAAAGTTAAGAAAATGGCAGATAGATTTTGATTGTCATTTAAAAACACTTGTAAGATATTTTTTAAAAAGAAAAAGGAAGCTATGACCCCGGGTTGTTTTACCTGTATATTATTATCCATTATTGGAATAATACTTTCAGGTAAGTCTGAACATATACCTTTCAATTGTCTCTTTCTCACTCTCTCTCTCTCTCTCACACACACACACACACACACACTCATGTAATGCTTTGTTTTTTAAAAAATTGAATAAATTTAAAGTTTTTGTTTTATTAAATTCCAATGACTCCCTTCCGCATGGATTATCTCTGAACATTAGCTTAGAAAAAAATATTAGAGACCGTTGCACTTTATACCTCTAGACTTTTACAAATTAATGTCAGATTTTGAATTATTTACTTATTTTTAGGCTATAGAAGTAAACTACCAGATCCACGCCTTCCTCAAGGCTACACTCCATTGTTTTGGCGCTTGTTGCCAAGGACCTGAAACTAAGGGATTTGGGACTTCCTGTATTTGAATTCCTGTTCACAGTCCAAAGTTTCAAAGGCCGTCGGGTTTAAGGTGCATCCAAAGCGCCACATCTACTTGCGATACGAGGACGGTTAACGAAATGATTTAGTTTCCAAAACGGCCATCAGAGAGTCAGTAGTAAAAGTCCAACTAAAGAATGTCTTTTGTTCTGTGGCGGATATTGTGTTGGTAGGAGAGTTGCAATGAGCTTTTGTTGGGGTTGATGTTCCCGAGAGCCCTCAGCTTCCTCTTTTATCAGGAAGCTGATCACAGTCTCCCTGTTTCCTTGAATGTGGTCATCCAATTCCGTGGGAAGTTCAAAACAATGGCTCTCCTGTCCCACTCGCTGCAAATAGCCATTGTTAGTTGCTCGAAGGGCCTATCCTTGTTTGTTGTCAACCCCCCTGTTGCCACTCAAAATGAACCCAGAGGTACAGATTTATCGGAGCAGCTGCTGTTTGGGCGTGGCTTCTTGTAAAGAGAATAATTGTTTGTTTCCCTCTCAAAAAATGGCCTGGATTTTAGGATGTAAAAACATCTGCCGTGACCGATGTAAAGATCTGACACTGCTATAACTAACTAAGAGGTGTACGGTTGCTCCTGGATGGTACGCTTCCCAAGGTGGGGGTGAATAGACAACTTCAAAACTCTCAAAAATCCTCTATCTAACTATGAGAGGAAGTGCATTTTAACACAAAGTATCATTTGGATACTTTAAGTCACTTTCCATCCCCTCTGTGTACGTTTCTCTGCCAGGCTCCAGGGCTCGTGGCGAGGAGACGCCCCCAAGAGTGGTTCACCACCCCTCTGATGTGGTGGTGAAAGTTGGAAACCCCGCCCGGCTCTCCTGCCGGGCCGAGGGCAACCCCAAGCCGACCATCGAGTGGTTGAGGAACGGCCTTCCCTTGGACAGGATGAAGGGAGACAGCCAGTGGCAGCCCATGGTGTTGTCAGAGGATAGTCTCTTCTTCCTGAGTGTGGGTGGCGGCAGGCGAGGCCAGTCACACGAGGGCATCTACACCTGCGTGGCCAGGAACCGTATGGGGGTGGCCGTGAGCCGGAACGCATCATTATTTATTGCAGGTAACACACGGGGTGGGCTGAGATGCTGCTTTGGATCCCTGAACTTGTTTCTCTGCTGTAAGACCACTAAACTATCAAACCATGATCAGACTCTTTAGAAAAGAACATATTTTGATGTAAACCACAAATTCACAGCCAAAGGTTGAGGGGTTTGGTGTCCACAAAAGCAGGAAAACTCAGGCTTCTTGTAAGAACCTGAAATGCCGTGAAGCCAAGAAAGGGTCCGGGAGCTACTTGCCAAAACGCTGCACTTCCGCTCAATGTCATGGAGCTTCCGGATGGGGGCAAAAAAAAGCACGTGGTGGCTATCTATAGACACAACATGACATGTATTGGCCAGCATTTAGCTAGAGCAAGCGCCATCTTTGTACTATCAGCCTATGCTGTTCGAGCTGTTCAAAAGCAGACGCAAGTGCAACAGGTACTCCTCGGCGGCGTCATCCAGGCATGACACTCCTCGCAGCGCAGAGTCAATCAAACGCTCAAACAGCAACCACCAACCCCAGAAAGCCATCCGTCAGGCGCTTCATTGACTCCAGACACCCGTACCAACGCTCCGTCGTCATGAGATGCCTTGAAAGACGGGGGGCTGATCACATCGGGGCCTTTCTCCCCCCCTTCCTTTGACGTGCATCAGTTCACAGAGGACGCCACCGTCATAAGCCTCCATCGAGCTCCGTGCCACCGAGAACTCCTGGGAGGCTACGACGAGAGGCTCTTCGTAGACTCGAGCTCTGCTGTTAATACCATCATATCTGATATAATGGCTGGAAAAACTGTCTAACCTCGACTTCCACCACCACAGTGCCTGAATCAGAGATTCTTACCAACCGCCCACAGGATGAAAATAGGCCCCCTCTGCTCTTCCACCATCTCCATTAGCACAAACTCCCCGCAGGGTTGAGCGCTGGACCCCCTCCTGTACACACTCCTCACCCTCCCACCCCTATATACCATCAGAAAGTTTGCAGATGATCCATCATCTGGGTGGATCTCATACATGCAGGGGATGACTCTGCTCACAAGGACGAATCCTTAAAACTGACAGCTTTTTGCACTGACTCTTTAAAATTAGGAGCTGGTCATTGGTCAGGGGTGGAGGGGGTCTCCAACAGGTGCAGATCTCGGCTGATCAGGGAAAACCCGGGACGCTCGACAGCGACTGCCGGCCGACCACGTAGAACTACATCTCCGTGTGCTACAGTGGCTGTTCAGTTGCCGATAAGGAAAAGAAAAAGCTCTGCAGAGGTTGATAAGGAAGCCTGAAAATACAATTGGCTGCACTCTGCAATCCCAGGAGGACATCACCAGCTCACGGTGCCTCAGCAGAACTCGAAGCTTCATGAATGACTGCTCACATCCAGGCCACAGACTGTTCTCTCCTACCCTCTGGCAGGAGATACCGCACCCCTAAATCACAGCCAAATTGATGTAAAAGCAGCTTCTACCCTTGGGCCCACGGAGAGGTGATTCTTTAGCACAGTCCCCTTTACCATCAATTTTATTTGTGTCCTGTACCCAGAGTGCAATATAATAGAAGTGGAGTAGTAGGTTTATGATTGTTTTCACCTCAAAGTGCAATACTGCGATGGTGTTTGTTAAATATGGCTGTGGATATACTTTCCCCTTTTGAAAAAAACAAAAACCGAGATTTGCCGCGTGGATTTGGCACCGTAGCAGACGTAACAGACGCAGCAGTGCAAATTTCATTGTAAGTTCTTGAGCAATGGGAATAAAAGGTGTTAGAAATCGCTTTGCTGCTCCGCACCAAATCCCCCTTAGATTCAATAAACAAAAATAATGCAAGAGCTGTCAGGGTTTGAAACCCAGAAAGCAACAGTTGGTATACATCCCCCAGTGGCGAGCATGTAAGCCACGACAAACGGCGTGCACTGGGTAAGTTTAAAAAGACAACGCATCTATCAGGCGGCAGTTAGTAAAGTCTACCAAAAAGCCATGCGCACAAAAATAAGCACCAATTGTTAGTGGAGTAACAGAAGCCATGATGAAATCCCAAACTGACGGCCATTAGAAAAAAAAGAAAAAGTCACAAACCTGGTGCAGAACGTTCCGACGGGATTCCCATCGGCCGTGTACAGTCCAGGGCCAGGACTGTCGATCCGGGTTTCCTGGGCAGATGCAAGTACGACTCTTCTCCGGGCACCCAGGTCCACCAGTGGGAGCCTACCGAAAGACGGGTCTTCAGCAGCGACGGACCTGCTGTTTCCCTTTGTCCAAAAAAGTCCAAAGCAGTGTGCAGCATCAGGCTTTGGCACCAAAAAGAAGACCGGGCGGGACACCAGTAATATTATCAGCTTTCTCTGCCAACAGTCTTTAGCACGTAAATTCGGCAAACATGCACGGGCGGTGCGCACCTGAGACAGGAGTCGCCGCAGGAAAAGGTGCGATAAGAGAAACCAGGGGTCTCCTGAGCCGTGCGGCGCTAACATGTGTTACGCCGGTTCTGCTGGCTTGCCACCTTCCAGGCCGTTCAGGGATAAAAAGCTGCTTAGCTCATTCAGTGTCGGACAGCTCAAACAGCCGCAGTAACTGGGTCATCTTTGGAAGTGGCCTCAGCACATCCTGTCACACGGCGGGTGGTGCAGGAATCTAGCCCCGCAACCACATGGTAGTCAGTGTCAGCGATTCGGGTGATCGAACTTAACATCGATGTGTTGAAACCATTGGACCAGATGGGGCTGTCAAAAAGGAGCGGCAGTTTTGACTGTAACATAAATAACTGCAGGAGGAACTGAGCGGCCGCCATGCCGTCTGCACCAGGTGTCATCGTCCAACATCGGTCACCGGCGTGTTCACGTTGAGTCTCAGTTCAAGTCGAGCACTTCTGACTAAAACATTGAAATACCACATATGAAACTAAGGAACCTCAACATCCCCTCAGTCCCGCCCACCAACCATGGAGGGAAAGTAAATTTGAATCATTCACAGTTGGAAAAATGTGGGAAATGGGAATCTATTTGATCAAATCTGTATTTGACTCATTTAAAAAGAATCTCAACACCGTTGATAAAGTACTTAATGGGCATCTCAGTAACGCACACACACACACACACACACACACACACACACAGAAGGGGGGAGGAGATGGAGACGTTTGTGTTCAGAGAGCCGGGGAGATGCAGCGGTCCAGTATCTACGTTTCCCGGACGGGTGGTCAAAGTGTGACACCAATTAACCTCTGGCCCTCGCTGTGAGCTGGATCCTGGTGAGGACGCTGACAGGCAGCAGCTGCAAGTCCTGAAATGACAAACTGATAAGAAACACACCGTCTACCCTTCCGTAATTGAATATGATCTCGTTGGGGAAACGTTTTCATTTCATTTTTATTTCTATGCTGAAGTGTTTCATCAAAAACACGGCAGAAACTAACCTGGTACATTATAATAAATATATATTTTAATCCTGCATCAATTTATATTTTGAGTTTTAAGTAATTTACCTATTTCCATTTAATGGTTAGTTTTAATTTCTACAATTTTGTCCTTAATGTCGTCACTGTGAGATGATCCCGACCACCCTGCGCCTCATTGTACTAGCCTTGCAGGAGGAGTTCACTGTTGAGCCGAGCGACGTGGAGGTGGCAGAGGGGGACGTGGCTATTTTAAACTGCGGGCCCCCCGCGGGCCACCCCGACCCGAACGTCACGTGGAGGAAGGACGGCCTGCCCATCAACAGCACTGACTTCCACTACACTGTGAGCCCTCGTCTTTGCCGTCCCGGCTTCAAACCAAATCCATGATACTTCTTTTGGTGCTCAACGTTTGCCGCTTTGAAGAACATCAAGCTCCGCTGTATCACTTTCAATAGGAATATGGGAGGTCTGTTAATGTGACCTGATTGGCTGTTGGCAGCTTTTTCAGGTGTTGCAAAGTTAGTGTATTAATACATTGAATTTTTGCTATTTACAAGAATTTGTTCGAAACATTTACAATGCATGTTTTTTGTAAAAAGCAACCAATAGCACAGATGACTCAAACTATGACCGAGAGAGGAGCCATGAGCCAGAAATATTAGTAGATTCTGTCAAAAGTGGTGCCAAAAATGCCTCGCCCTCCCCGGCTGTGTCAGCAGAAGTAACTCCTGCACAGCTCGGCTCCATTAATTTTCAACTTCACCTTCTTGATCATTCACGTTTTATTTCAACTACTTATTTTAGATGCTACGATGTTTGAAAGAAATGCTGCGTTACACTTCATTGTTTTTGTTTTTTTTTAAGTTGATTTATTTGCTTGCACGGAAATTGTCTCCGATTGAGTGAATTGGTGGATTTTGACCGCTTTGGGTTACATGTAACTGAAGTCGACGGATGTCATATTTCCCGAAGATCAAACTCAATTATATACGATCAAATAAGCAAGTGTGTCTTTTCACAACTGAAGGCCCAGAATCACAATCGGTGCAGCGACCTTAAGCTGTAATTTTAGAAAGTAGAACGGTCCAGAACATCAAGCGCAGGATCTCGAGTTGCAGCCAAGCTTGAAGACTCAAAGGGGGTCGTCGCAGTTATAGATCTCCCTAATTACGGCTGAGAATGGCCAAAGAAGCATAAAAAGACATGTAATATATTTTTCTGTAGGATTGTAAATTCTCACAAGAAATATTCATTTCAAAAGCCAGGATGGCCTCCAAATGAAAGAGGAGGAAGCTGTTAAACATGTAAACTACTGCACAAACAAATACTCCCGTGACATAATTCAAGGTTATTAAGAAAGAGACATTATGCTTCATTCCGCTTTGCCTTTTTTTTTTATGTCAGCGCAAAGACAAAGTTTAAAGATAAAAGCAAAATTATGAAAATATATTCATACATCTGAGAAAACATGCCATACTCAGTTTACGGATGTGACTTAGGGCCTGAACTGTTGTAGCTTCTGGCATCTTTTCGAAGATATACATGACATTGAGCCGTAAACAGCTGAATTATTTATACCACTCCTTAAAATTGTATTCTGTGAAATAACGGTCACCGCTGAACAACGTCTGCCGCGGTACGTCCTTTTCTTGTCTGTAATATATGTCTCTGTTCACGGGCTGCAGGAAGTGAGTGGGAGGCTCATCATCGCTCCGGCAGCCAAGAACCACTCGGGTGCTTACGTGTGCGTGGCGAGCAACACCGTGGGAGTGAAAGAGAGCAGGGCGGCGCGGCTCTCTGTACTCGGTAAAATTCCTATCTCCACATTCCCAAATACGTAACACACTTCCGAGCACCGAGTCCCCCCCCTGCTGCCTTTTTGTTGCAGCCAAGCCGGCGCTGGTGCAGAAGCCCGAAAACGTTTCTGTGAGACTGGGGGAGTCGGCTCACTTCCACTGCCGGGCTAAAGGTGACCCCCCGCCCGCTGTTGTGTGGAGCAGAGATCAGGGGCCACTCCCCAATGGCAGGTACTTCTCAGAGATGGAATTTCCCCACGTGTTGAATATTACACTTGCATCACACCAACACATAGGAAAATGAACGACTTACTTAATTCCAGGTATCTTGTGAACCCGGAGCAGACTCTGCAGATCCATTACGTGACGGCCCGGGATGCTGACACATACACCTGCACCGCCGTCAACGACGTAGGTGTGGTTACTGCCAGCGCACAGCTGCAAATCGAAGGTAAATCAATCCCTAAAGAAAAAAAAAAAGAGTTGGATTTTGCA
This sequence comes from Fistularia tabacaria, assembly GCA_901007705.1. NCBI lineage: Eukaryota > Metazoa > Chordata > Actinopteri > Syngnathiformes > Fistulariidae > Fistularia > Fistularia tabacaria. Next base: position 131,555 of record CAAKHD010005747.1, read on the forward strand.
GGCGGATGCCTTCAGCAGACACTCTGGGTGAACAAGTATTCAGAGCATACTTTCAAAATCGGTCCATGACGAATGCTTGTGTTATGAAAATAGCCCAGAATACATGCAACTAGTTTAGTCGTCAAAAATATCAGTGAAAAAAAAAACAACGAATGACCTAAATCTTCCATTGTTTGGGTGAGCTGGCTACTTGGGTGTGCACCAACATAGATATTTTAACAATTACATATAAGCATGGTTGCATTAAATTTTGCAAGCACATGAAGAGGAGTATTTTCTGAAATATACCACAGTTTATTTAAAGAGTGTGAAAGACAAAATAAAGCCATGTGTTCCCAGATGCCGCCGGCACCAGACAGAAAGACCTCCACAAAGAGCTGTCTGCCTTACGAGTGGTTCTGGAAAATGTCACCATCGTGTCCCCGGGGTCCAATATGTCCCAGCTGCAGTGGAAGGTATGGAAAAGCTGTTTCTGAGAGCGTTGAGGGAAAGCGTTAAATCATTCAGGTGTTATTTTCTTTTATCTATGCTGTGTTTTCCCCACTGACCAGCTCCAGTCTCTCCTGGTTCAACCTCATTATCTCGACGGCTTTGAGGTTCTCTATCGCTCTCTGCTACCCGCTGGCTCGGACTGGGCTGCCAGGAAGGTTTCACTGCCCAGCTTCCAGACACAGGCAGGGCCCTTAAGGAGGGGGCATCAGTACGAGTTCAAGGTTCGTCCGTACGGCAGCGGCCTGTACGGGAGGGAGAGCAACACCCAGCGGCTCCGAGTCCCAGAGACAGGTCAGAGAGGACTGAATTTGAGGGCATTCGGTTTAATTAGTAACAAAATCACACGTCGCGCCTGTTTAGAAACTTCACAGAGACTTTCTCCATCCAGTGCCGAGTGCCTCGCCTCTGGCCGTGTCAATAACTGTGAGCCACGACCAGAATAACTCCATCCACCTGAACTGGGAGCCTCCTCCTTACGACACTCACAACGGGATCTTATCGGGCTACCAGGTATTTATCAATTTTTTAATGCGGAGGATAGGCTCAGATGGAGGTGGTTGATCCGCTGTGGCAAACCCATGAGGGGACAAGACCAAAGGAAAAGAAGATACTGTGCATAATTTGTTTAAATGTGGATGTCAACACATCGCTGGCATTCCCACAGAGCTGCATTACTTCAAAGGTCTACACTATTTATTTAAACGGGGAACCGATAAGTCACACTTTCCTGTCGCTCAACTGAAGCCCCCGCAGGAAAATGAGAAAAGTGAAAACACAGAAATGGTTTCCAAAGCAAAGACACGCAGTGACAGAAAGAACAAACAGAGACATGTTGAACTGCTGTGGTATTGAGTGCAGTGAACAGTGGTTATTGAATCATCCATTCAACTGAATTCTCTGTGGAGTCCCTGGATCAATACAACTTTAGTCCGTTGCATTTTCCAAAGACAAAATGAACGACTTCACATTTCCAGCGTTCTAAAAAAAGGCCTCTCTGTGTTACGTGTAATTTGCCATTTGCGGTGAAAGCATAGCTGCGTCCAGGCGTCTTAGGGATGTAAACTGCTTGTGCACCCAGGTGTGGTGTGTGGACTCTGGAGAGCGGCTCTTCCAGAACTGGACGGTAGATAGCGGTCAGCGCAATCTGACTATTTCAGCCCTGCAGCGAGGGAAACGATACTGGATTACCATCGCAGCTGTCAACGGAGCCGGAGTAGGAACATTAAGCGACCCTCATGGATTCGTCATAAGTAAGCCGAGGAACTCCCGTAGACGTCTGGCCGATCGGTGACTAACCTCAGCTAAGATCAATACTTCTTGTCTGTTTCTTTGCATTCCAGACCCTCAGTTAGGTGCCTCCTCTGAGCCGGACAACCACACACACAGCCGGTCTCTCTTGCCAGCCCTGCTCCAGGACCCGGTGTTCATAGGCACCGTTTGCGCCCTCCTGTGGTGTGTGTTGACGGTTGCCGCCGTCTGGCTCTTCAAGCGCCACAGCAGGATGGCTAAGCTTCTACCCGGACGGGAGAGGGCCAAAGGTGCGGCGCGAAATCTAAAAGTTGCGATTAAAAAATGAACATGTCAACTTATGCAGAGCTTAAAATAGAATAATGTTATTTGTGTTTCTAAGGTTTGCACAGACTCGCCAATGAAGACCTCATCATAAATCACAGGTAAAGAGGAGGGAGACGGTCTCATACTTCAGATGCTTTAACCCTGAGCTGCGACCAAGCTGCGGTCCGATTCAGCCGATGTGAAGTAGAGCGCGAGCCGTTATCTCTCTCGATGTTGAACTCTCGCTCCAAACTTTCACGTTTAACGTTTTTCAATTTCAAATTGCTGGCGCTCCCTCCTCGACAGGATGGCCGCTCCAGACTCTCCATGGATCTCTGGAGGATGGAGGCCCGCTTTCAGCCAGAAGTACCAGGACTTATGGGCTCAGGGCCACAAACATCCCGGGATCAGAAGCACCAGTGAGTATTGAGTCAAACGTCTGAAAGCACACAGCATAGAGATAAACATCAATCAGCGTGTTGGAAAAGAACAAGAAGTATTTCACTGTATGAGCTCTTCATTCCCGCAGATGGCGTTGGGATGACACGGAATGATAGTTATTGCAATGATTTTGGTTGAATAAACACCTTGATGAAGTAGCCATGCTGAGAGAAAACCATAAATATCTATTTTGTCGAGCAAAATCAATCATCATCATTAAATTGCGGCACGGTTTAACATATCACATGTCGGACTGATCGGGTTTAACATTAATGACTGATTCTTTTTGACAGAGCTTGTTAGTCTTCCTGCGTTACATCTGCATTTTTTGCATCGACAGAAGCAAGTGAACAAAAGCACACTGGATGTTATGTTATAATGAGCTGAAATTTGTAGGTTGTATTTCTGGACTCAACTAGAAGCTGGAAAGTGTGATAAAGTGATGATATATATATATATATATATATATATATATATATATATATATATATCCTTGTATTTCAACCCAAACCCAAAACAGATCACCTGTCCTCACATTGAAATTATTACTGCGTTGTTGTCAAGCCATCCATTCATTCCAGCCTTTAGAATGACACTGTTTCCGTTTGCGCGGCAGAAATAAAATTGTGCTTGACTTATATTTTCTATTCGTCGGTGACTGCGGCGTTCGCTGCATTATTGAACAGTTTCAATTATTTTATGATCACTATCAAATACCTTTTTGATGTGACAACGAACGGCACTAACGTTTTTACCCGTCAGGCCTACCAGTCTCCGCCAAGAAGCAGTGCAGCGGTTTAGACTCGGTGGTTCCCATGGTGACGGACAGCTGCGGCGTCTACGGCACCTTTTACGTCGACCTGATGGGGAGCGGCCTCAAGACCTTCAACAGTCCTGCTCGCCGTTCCAAGATGCCTCACGGCCCTCTTCAGCAGCAAGGAGCTGAGACCATTCAGATCTTCACTCAGCCCGTTGGAAAGGCTTCGCCCGTTAGCAGCCACGAGGCGCTGCCATGGAAACAAGCCATCCGCCCCCAGCCCAGGATGGGGGTGCTGAGAGAATCATGGGAAAAGAATCACAGCAAGCAAGGTTAGACAGGGTTCATACTTCTCCCTCTTTGTTTATGTACAAAATTGCAATTTCCCTCGGTTTGCTGTAAACCGATGTAAATGGAGACAAAATACACACAGGGCCTCATGCATGAATGTTTTCAATTTGTCGCCGATATTTGTTCTTTCCAAAAGCAATAAGAAGAAAATAAGGAAATCATATGTGAAACTCCCAAAATGATGGGATGCATCATCTTGGACTGGATGTGCGTGCAAAGCATAAGGATGTGCACCAATGTATGGGTGGTGGTGATGTGACAGGAAAACTCAAGATTTGAGGAGACAATGAAAATAGTTCTCAATGTGGTATAACTTACAATACAGAGCTGCCGACGCGGATTTTAAATCCTTGCAAAAGCACCTTGTAAGGCCTTTTTAAAAACATTTTTTCTGAAATAAAATCTGCCAAATTTCAAAGCTACATGAACAACCCTTGATAAGCAGTTTGGTCTGAATAAAGACGAACGTAACCAAGTTTTTACTGCAAACACCAACCTGTGTGTTAAACCCTTTTATTTCCAATCCCAAAGTTTCATTTGTGCAAAAATTACAATTTCAGAATGCGAACCGATTTTGGAGCATTTTTATTACTTCAATAGATCTACGATATGCGCTGTCAGAAGATCCACTGCACCTTTCGTGGTGTCCTTTTCTTAACGTCACTCAGAGGTTTCAAGTAAAAGGCACAAATCTAAGTAGATCTGCGTGTTCAGGTCAGACCTAATATGTGAGTGTCGGGTTTCAGAGCGACTATCGAATCACTTTGTGTGGATAAATCCCAGCCCTCAGGCAAATACGTCACAATTTGCCCACGATATTTCCAGCGGATTGAAAATAACCAATTTGTTTTCCCTTAGAGCTGCATGCGGTCAACAGTGTCCCCATTTTGTCGACAAGGAACACGACCTGTCCCTCCGGAGTCTACAAACAGAGACTTAGTCACGTACCGTCTGGCCAGCGAGGTACGATCACACGAGGACGTCGTCGTTCTCACGAGTGACAGCGACCTCGCCAGTCCAAATCAATTGTGACTGTATCTGAAAATATACCCGAGTCTGATATTCAGTCCCGCATCCGTCCAGGTTTTCAAGAGTGTAACAAGATGACTGGCTGCCCTCGCCTGCTGCACTACTCTGCATCCTTACACCTGGTGGACATGCTACCTCCACCACAGCGAGTCCCCGCAGAGGACACACACAGCCTCTCCTCAGACGAAGGGTGGGTCGCACACACACGCAAACGCACACCTCAGATTGGTAGCACGGGAAGTAACTGAATAGAAGGAGTTGCGCTGCTGGAGGATTACGTAGCAAAGAAGCTGAATCTGAGGAGAGAACTGAGCCTTGCTTTTCCACAGGGAATCCTCGAAGCGACTTTGGACATTTGAGAAATTCCACAAAAAACGTGCGTGTAAAATCAAGATGCCTGGGGAAAAAAAGCAATGGTCCCGTCTCATGTCCTCAGATTGGTTGCAACAAACAGCCGCAGATGTCAGATCCCAACAGGACAGACAACACCAGGCTTCCATAGCCAGTGCCCCTGCATTATTTAACATGTGCATACATCCCTTGTAAGCCCCGTTGCAACCCTCCCGGGGCCTCGTATGGACAATGACAGAGGGGTACTTCGATTCGTTACCTTCCGGTGAAGGGACGGACTGTCGTTCCGGCAACTTCCCCTGCAAAACTCACTGAGCATTTTGTCTCGCTCAACGTTCAGAATCCTATTTCAAAATGGCTGAATTTAAGATGCAGTCCACTTGACAGGGAACGCTGAGAGAATGGAAAGGCATTTTTGAGTAGATAGGCATAAAACATTCATTGTCTATACCGCTTACCCTGCACTCTGGGTCACGGTGGAGCTGGAGTCTATCCCAATCACAGGTAGATCACAGGGCGTCCGGTTGACTGCACAGACATCATTATTCATGTATTCTATAACTGACCCGTTGCTGAATCCACATGTGGGGATTCTCAGCCAACAACTTTTTTTTTTTTTTTTTTTTTTTTTTATCCCCCCCCATCCCCTCCCCCCCCCCCCCCCCCCATGGCCCCGGGCCCCCCCCCCCCCCTC